>JAXCGZ010020446.1:0-11697 GCA_037179515.1 Halocaridina rubra
TGAATGGAGAAGAGTTAGTAGTGGAGTTCCACAGGGTTCAGTTTTAGGGCCACTTTTGTTCCTTGTATATGTAAATGACCTACCAGAGTGTGTAAATTCATTCATGAATATGTTTGCAGATGATGCAAAGATTGTGAAGAAAGTAAAAAACGAGAACAATGGTAGAGAACTTCAGGAGGATCTAAATAATCTGCATGAGTGGTCAGAAAAGTGGCTAATGAAATTCAATACTTCAAAATGTAAGGTAATGAGAATGGGTACAAGTGCAAGAAGACCCAAGCTTGACTACTCGGTAGCTGGAGTACAACTTCAAGAGACAGAAAATGAGAGAGATCTAGGAGTAAACATACTGGCAGATTTGTCTCCAGAAATACATATAAATGGCATAGTAAGGGCAGCATATGCATTCTTATCAAATGTAAGGGTAGCCTTCAGGCACATGGACAAGGAAATGTTCAGAAATATTTATGTAACCTATGTGAGGCCAAAACTCGAATATGCAGCCCCCTTTTGGAATCCGCACTTGAAAAAGCACATAGCTAAGCTTGAAAAAGTTCAAAGACATGCCACGAAACTGGTGCCAGAAATACGCAATCTCAGTTATGATGAGAGGCTGAGGGAATTAGACTTACCATCACTGGAAGCTAGAAGAGTGAGGGGGGATATGGTGACAGTCTTTAAATTCCTTCATGGTTATGATAGAGTGGATAGGGATCGATATTTTGATATGGCTGGTTCTAGAACTAGAGGTCATAGTTTGAAGCTTCGCAAGAAAACTTGTTTGCAGGATGTAAGGAAATACTTTTTCAGTGTAAGAGTAGTTGATAATTGGAATTGGCTAAGCGAGGAGGTAGTTAATGCTATCTCAATCCATAGTTTTAATGACAGGTATGATAAGTATCACTAAGTATAAAATGGAACCGATCAGGAGACGGGAAGATACGAGCTTTGGGCTCTTTCCCGTAAACACAATTAGGTAATCACAATTAGGTAGTCACACACACACACACACACACTCAGTGTCTGAATGGAGAAGAGTTAGTAGTGGAGTTCCACAGGGTTCAGTTTTAGGGCCACTTTTGTTCCTTGTATATGTAAATGACCTACCAGAGTGTGTAAATTCATTCATGAATATGTTTGCAGATGATGCAAAGATTGTGAAGAAAGTAAAAAACGAAAACAATGGTAGAGAACTTCAGGAGGATCTAAATAATCTGCATGAGTGGTCAGAAAAGTGGCTAATGAAATTCAATACTTCAAAATGTAAGGTAATGAGAATGGGTACAAGTGCAAGAAGACCCAAGCTTAACTACTCGGTAGCTGGAGTACAACTTCAAGAGACAGAAAATGAGAGAGATCTAGGAGTAAACATACTGGCAGATTTGTCTCCAGAAATACATATAAATGGCATAGTAAGGGCAGCATATGCATTCTTATCAAATGTAAGGGTAGCCTTCAGGCACATGGACAAGGAAATGTTCAGAAATATTTATGTAACCTATGTGAGGCCAAAACTCGAATATGCAGCCCCCTTTTGGAATCCGCACTTGAAAAAGCACATAGCTAAGCTTGAAAAAGTTCAAAGACATGCCACGAAACTGGTGCCAGAAATACGCAATCTCAGTTATGATGAGAGGCTGAGGGAATTAGACTTACCATCACTGGAAGCTAGAAGAGTGAGGGGGGATATGGTGACAGTCTTTAAATTCCTTCATGGTTATGATAGAGTGGATAGGGATCGATATTTTGATATGGCTGGTTCTAGAACTAGAGGTCATAGTTTGAAGCTTCGTAAGAAAACTTGTTTGCAGGATGTAAGGAAATACTTTTTCAGTGTAAGAGTAGTTGATAATTGGAATTGGCTAAGCGAGGAGGTAGTTAATGCTATCTCAATCCATAGTTTTAATGACAGGTATGATAAGTATCACTAAGTATAAAATGGAACCGATGAGGAGACGGGAAGATACGAGCTTTGGGCTCTTTCCCGTAAACACAATTAGGTAATCACAATTAGGTAATCACACACACACACACACACACACACTCAGTGTCTGAATGGAGAAGAGTTAGTAGTGGAGTTCCACAGGGTTCAGTTTTAGGGCCACTTTTGTTCCTTGTATATGTAAATGACCTACCAGAGTGTGTAAATTCATTCATGAATATGTTTGCAGATGATGCAAAGATTGTGAAGAAAGTAAAAAACGAAAACAATGGTAGAGAACTTCAGGAGGATCTAAATAATCTGCATATGTGGTCAGAAAAGTGGCTAATGAAATTCAATACTTCAAAATGTAAGGTAATGAGAATGGGTACAAGTGCAAGAAGACCCAAGCTTAACTACTCGGTAGCTGGAGTACAACTTCAAGAGACAGAAAATGAGAGAGATCTAGGAGTAAACATACTGGCAGATTTGTCTCCAGAAATACATATAAATGGCATAGTAAGGGCAGCATATGCATTCTTATCAAATGTAAGGGTAGCCTTCAGGCACATGGACAAGGAAATGTTCAGAAATATTTATGTAACCTATGTGAGGCCAAAACTCGAATATGCAGCCCCCTTTTGGAATCCGCACTTGAAAAAGCACATAGCTAAGCTTGAAAAAGTTCAAAGACATGCCACGAAACTGGTGCCAGAAATACGCAATCTCAGTTATGATGAGAGGCTGAGGGAATTAGACTTACCATCACTGGAAGCTAGAAGAGTGAGGGGGGATATGGTGACAGTCTTTAAATTCCTTCATGGTTATGATAGAGTGGATAGGGATCGATATTTTGATATGGCTGGTTCTAGAACTAGAGGTCATAGTTTGAAGCTTCGTAAGAAAACTTGTTTGCAGGATGTAAGGAAATACTTTTTCAGTGTAAGAGTAGTTGATAATTGGAATTGGCTAAGCGAGGAGGTAGTTAATGCTATCTCAATCCATAGTTTTAATGACAGGTATGATAAGTATCACTAAGTATAAAATGGAACCGATCAGGAGACGGGAAGATACGAGCTTTGGGCTCTTTCCCGTAAACACAATTAGGTAATCACAATTAGGTAATCACACACACACACACACACAAGAATATAAAAACAAACAGATGAATGACAACATAAATGAATTAGATGTTAGTTCACTGCTCTCTTCTGAGAGAGACGAGATTACAGCTTGGAATGTCCAGATTAAGGAAAACATTGAACAGCTTAGAAAAGAGTTCCAGGAGCTGAATATGGAAAATGATACCATGAAAACTTCCTTTGCTGATGCACTAAAGGGGAATGTGGCAGTAAAAGAGGCTGTAAAGGTGGTGGCACTGGAAAACATACAAATAGTTGACTATAAAGAGACAGTTATCGAAAAAATGAAAGACGTTGTGATGGAAAGGGCAAACCCACTGATCAAACAGGCACTTGATAAAGAGAAGACAGTGGTAATCTCAGGCATAAGCGAATCCCAGGAGCCAACATGGCAGGGGAGACTTGAAGAAAATAAAGCTAGGGTTGTAAACCTGATAAGAAAGCTTGGAGTAGTTTGTGGTCCTGAGGATATTGTAAACATACACCAACTAGGTAAATATTCGAGGGAAGGAAAGCCGATACCAACAAAAGTAACCTTTGAGAGAGGGGAAACATGTAGGGAAATATTGTTGAGAAAAAAAGTCTAAAAGACCTTCAAGAATTCAAAGAAGTGTTCATTAGACGATACAGAACACAGGAAGAGATGGGAAAGATCAAAAACTTGTTGCAAGAGGCAAGAAGGTTAAATGAGGAAAGAAATGAAGAAGAGAAGAAAATTTTTTATTTCAGAGTTCTTACAGACAAAGGGGAGATAAAGAAGATAATGACAGAAGATCAGGGGATGGGGCCTCATTAAGATTGTTATACACAAATGCTGATGGATTAGCTGGTAAGGGAGTAGAATTAAAAGATAGGATTCACAACAGTAAGGCAGATATAGTAGCAATTACAGAGACTAAGTTGAGTGAGGACATAAACAGTGTCACAGTTTTTCCTAAGGGCTTCAGAATATTAAGGGTTGAAAGATATGAGAGGACTGGTGGAGGAATAGCACTGCTCATAAGTGAAAGGATTCAAGTTGAAGAAGTAAACTTGGCTATAGAAAGTGAGTTCAAGGAATTTCTTGTTGCTCGCATAAATACTGGGTCAGAGAGCATTATAATAACTGTTGTATATAACCCACCAAGGAACCAGAATAGGCTAGACGTTTATGAGGAAAGTCATATAGGTACTATTGAAATCATAAACTTAGTTGTTAACATGGAACGAGAGAGAAAATGTAGGATTTTGATTATGGGAGATTTTAATCATAAAGAGATAGATTGGATAAATCTTGACCCACACAGTGGTGAGGACTCATTCGGGGCAAGATTCCTAGATTGCGTACAAGGGAATTTCCTACACCAACATGTAATGGAACCAACGAGGGCCAGGGGTGGGGATGAGCCATCACTACTTGATCTAGTGTTCACAGATAATGTGTTGGATATTGAAAAAATTGAGTATGAACCACCAATTGGAAAGAGTGACCACTGTGTGTTGTTGATGGAGTATATCATTGAAGATATTCTGCCTGAGAGTAGAGGCACTGAGGACATGAGGAGGAACTATCTGAAAGGAGATTACATCAAAATGAATGAGCTTTTTGCAGTTATTGACTGGAGAACCTTATTTTACAACAAATCTGTTCAAGAAATGTATGAAATCTTTTGTGAGAAATATGGGAAGATAGTAGATTGCTGCATACCTGTCACCAAAGTAGGTGTAATTCATGCCAGAGAGAAATGGTTCGATAATGGGTGTAAAAGAGCTAAGAAGTGGAGAGACAAATGCTGGAAAAGGTATAGGAGGAGAAAAAACACAAATGCCTGGCAAACCTACAAAAGAGCAAGAAATGACTACCTAAGTAAAAGGAGAGAGGCAGAGAGAGACTATGAGAGGGACATCACCAGGAAGGCTAAAGAAAATCCCAAGCTTTTCCACAGCTTTATCAGAGGAAAACTGAAGGTAAAAGAACAGGTTTTAAGGCTAAAGAGAGCGGATGGAAGCATCACTGAGACGGATGAAGAGATCTGCCAAGAATTGAACAAGGAGTTTCAGTCAGTATTTACAGTAGAAAATACCCCACCCCCTCAGATTGCAGAGATAGAAGCTCAAGGGCCGGTATTAGAGAACATCAACCTTTCAGCCACAGAGGTATGCAAAGCGCTGATGGATTTAGGTGTTCATAAAGCTACAGGTCCTGATGACATATCCCCTCATGTACTTAAAAAATGCGCTAACTCAATATCAGTGACACTGGGTATCATATTTAAAAAGTCACTGGAGTCAGGGGAGATTCCAAGATGCTGGAAACAAGCAAATGTGATACCTATCTTCAAAAAGGGAAGGAGGGATACGACTCTGAACTATAGACCAGTTTCCTTGACCAGCATAGTTTGCAAAGTTATGGAGAAACTACTAAGGAAACATATCTCTCTTCACTTGGAATCCTTCAACTTTTTGTCAGTGAGGCAACATGGCTTCAGAGAAGGTAGATCAACAGTAACAAACTTATTAGAATTTTATGATGAGGCAAGCCGAATCTCACAGGAAAGAGAGGGCTGGGCAGATTGCATATTCCTAGACTTCTAGAAAGCGTTTGACACTGTTCCACATGGGAGACTTATTAGGAAGCTGCAATCAATGGCTAGAATAGGTGGAAATGTCTTGGAATGGATAAAAACTTACTTAGAAGGAAGGGTACAGAGGGTTAGAGTAAGACACTCAGTGTCTGAATGGAGAAGAGTTAGTAGTGGAGTTCCACAGGGTTCAGTTTTAGGGCCACTTTTGTTCCTTGTATATGTAAATGACCTACCAGAGTCTGTAAATTCATTCATGAATATGTTTGCAGATGATGCAAAGACTGTGAAAAAAGTAAAAAACGAGAACAATGGTAGAGAACTTCAGGAAGATCTAAATAATCTGCATGAGTGGTCAGAAAAGTGGCTAATGAAATTCAAAACTTCAAAAGGTAAGGTAATGAGAATGGGTACAAGTGCAAGAAGTCCCAAGCTTGACTACTCGGTGGCTGGAGTACAACTTCAAGAGACAGAAAATGAGAGAGATCTAGGAGTAAACATACTGGCAGATTTGTCTCCAGAAATACATATAAATGGCATAGTAAGGGCAGCATATGCATTCTTATCAAATGTAAGGGTAGCCTTCAGGCACATGGACAAGGAAATGTTCAGAAATATTTATGTAACCTATGTGAGGCCAAAACTCGAATATGCAGCCCCCTTTTGGAATCCGCACTTGAAAAAGCACATTGCTAGGCTTGAAAAAGTTCAAAGATATGCCACGAAACTGGTGCCAGAAATACGCAGACTCAGTTATGATGGGAGGCTGAGTGAATTAGCACTACCATCACTCGAAGCTAGAAGAGTGAGGGGGGGATATGGTGACAGTCTTTAAATCCTTCATGGTTATGATAGAGTGGATAGGGATCGATATTTTGATATGGCTGGCTCTAGAACTAGAGGTCATAGTTTGAAGCTTCGTAAGAAAACTTGTTTGCAGGATGTAAGGAAATTCTTTTTCATTGTAAGAGTAGTTAATTATTGGAATTGGCTAAGCGAGGAGGTAGTTAATGCTATCTCAATCCATAGTTTTAAGGACAGGCATAAGTATCACTAAGAATAAAATGGAACCGATGAGGAGACGGGAAGATACGGGCTTTGGGCTCTTTCCCGCAGACACAATTAGGTAATCACACATACACACACACACATGGTCAAGTTTTTAAGTTAAGATGTGTGTTACCAGAAGAGAGATAAACTGAGTCACTAAATAGCACTTAGATGGAGATATAAAAATTCTGTGTGAAGCTTAATTAAATGTTTTTCTCTTTTTTTTTTTCCTCTTTCTCGTCTTCTTTCTATATTCTGTGAGAGGGAGAACATAAAAATGACGCCATCTCTGTCCCAATCCTCTCCCATCCATGGGTCTGTAGGAGGGGTAGCCATTAGGGGACTTAAACAGAAAATCAAGAATTTAGAGGCAATGGTTATAAGCCTTGATGATAAAATTCGGAATATGGATGGAGAAATGAAAGAGAATGAAATATTCAGAGAGCAAATACGATCTTTGGAGGAAGCAAATAAAGCACAAGGGCAGGAAAGAAAGGAACTAGAAAAAAGAATAAAGAAGCTGGAAGGGGAAAAGAGTCAACTAGAATCTAGAATTTCTAAACAAGAAGATAAAAACAAACAGCTGAATGACAACCTAAAGGAATTAGATGTTAGTTCACTGCTCTCTTCTGAGAGAGACGAGATTGCTGCTTGGAATGTCCAGATTAAGGAAAACACTGAACAGTTCAAAAAAGAGTTCCAGGAGCTGAATATGGAAAATAATGCCATGAAAACTTCCTTTGCTGATGCACTAAAGGGGAATGTGGCAGTAAAAGAGGCTGTAAAGGTGATGGCACTGGAAAACATACAAACAGTTGACTATAAAGAAACAGTAATCGAAAAAATGAAAGACGTGATGGAAAGGGCAAACCCACTCATCAGACAGGCACTTGATAAGGAGAAGACAGTGGTAATCTCAGGCATAAGCAAATCCCAGGAGCCAACATGGCAGGGGAGACTTGAAGAAAATAAAGCTAGGGTTGTAGACCTGATAAGAAAGCTTGGAGTAGTTTGTGGTCCTGAGGATATTGTAAACATACACCAACTAGGTAAATATTCGAGGGAAGGAAAGCCGATACCAACAAAAGTAACCTTTGAGAGAGGGGAAACATGTAGGGAAATATTGTTGAGAAAAAAAAAGTCTAAAAGACCTTCAAGAATTCAAAGAAGTGTTCATTAGACGATACAGAACACAGGAAGAGATGGGAAAGATCAAAAACTTGTTGCAAGAGGCAAGAAGGTTAAATGATGAAAGAAATGAAGAACAGAAGAAAAATTTTCGTTACAGAGTTCTTCCAGATAAAGGGGAGATAAAGAAGATAATGACAGAATATCAGGGGATGGGGCCTCATTAAGATTGTTATACACAAATGCTGATGGATTAGCTGGTAAGGCAGTAGAATTAAAAGATAGAATTCACAACAGTAAGGCAGATATAGTAGCAATTACAGAGACTAAGTTGAGTGAGGACATAAACAGTGTCACAGTTTTCCTAAGGGCTTCAGAATACTAAGGGTTGAAAGATCTGAGAGGACTGGTGGAGGGATAGCACTGCTCATAAGTGAAAGGATTCAAGTTGAAGAAGTAAACTTGGCTATAGAAAGTGAGTTCATGGAATTTCTTGTTGCTAGCATAAATACTGGGTCAGGGAGCATTATAATAACTGTTGTATACAACCCACCAAGGAACCAAAATAGGCTTGAAGTTTATGAGGAAAGTCATATAGGTACTATTGAAGTCATAAACTCAGTTGTTAACATGGCACGGGAAAAAAAATGTAGGATTTTGATTATGGGAGACTTTAATCATAAAGAGATAGATTGGATAAATCTTGACCCACACAGTGGTGAGGACTCATTCGGGGCAAGATTCCTAGATTGCGTACAAGGGAATTTCCTACACCAACATGTAATGGAACCAACGAGGGCCAGGGGTGGGGATGAGCCATCACTACTTGATCTAGTGTTCACAGATAATGTGTTGGATATTGAAAAAATTGAGTATGAACCACCAATTGGAAAGAGTGACCACTGTGTGTTGTTGATGGAGTATATCATTGAAGATATTCTGCCTGAGAGTAGAGGCACTGAGGACATGAGGAGGAACTATCCGAAAGGAGATTACATAAAAATGAATGAGCTTTTTGCAGTTATTGACTGGAGAACCTTATTTTACAACAAATCTGTACAAGAAATGTATGACATCTTTTGTGAGAAATATGGGAAGATAGTAGATTGCTGCATACCTGTCACCAAAGTAGGTGTAATTCATGCCAGAGAGAAATGGTTCGATAATGGGTGTAAAAGAGCTAAGGAGTGGAGAGACAAATGCTGGAAAAGGTATAGGAGGAGAAAAAACATAAATGCCTGGCAAACCTACAAAAGAGCAAGAAATGACTACCTAAGTAAAAGGAGAGAGGCAGAGAGAGACTATGAGAGGGACATCACCAGGAAGGCTAAAGAAAATCCCAAGCTTTTCCACAGCTTTATCAGAGGAAAACTGAAGGTAAAAGAACAGGTTTTAAGGCTAAAGAGAGCGGATGGAAGCATCACTGAGACGGATGAAGAGATCTGCAAAGAATTGAACAAGGAGTTTCAGTCAGTATTTACAGTAGAAAATACCCCACCCCCTCAGATTGCAGAGATAGAAGCTCAAGGGCCGGTATTAGAGAACATCAACCTTACAACCACAGAGGTATGCAAAGCGCTGATGGATTTAGATGTTCATAAAGCTACAGGTCCTGATGACATATCCCCTCATGTGCTTAAAAAATGCGCAAACACAATATCAGTTGCACTATGTATCATATTTAAGGAGTCACTGGAGTCGGGGGAGATTCCAAGATGCTGGAAACAAGCAAATGTGATACCTATCTTCAAAAAGGGAAGGAGGGATACGGCTCTGAACTATAGACCAGTTCCCTTGACCAGCATAGTTTACAAAGTTATGGAGAAACTACTAAGGAAACATATCTCTCTTCACTTGGAATCCTTCAACTTTTTGTCAGTGAGGCAACATGGCTTCAGAGAAGGTAGATCAACAGTAACAAACTTATTAGAATTTTATGATGAGGTAAGCCAATTATTACAGGAAAGAGAGGGCTGGGCAGATTGCATATTCCTAGACTTCCAGAAAGCGTTTGACACTATTCCACATGGGAGAATTATTAGGAAGCTGCAATCAATGGCTAGAATAGGTGGAAATGTTTTGGAATGGATAAAAACTTACTTAGAAGGAAGGGAACAGAGGGTTAGAGTAAGACACTCAGTGTCTGAATGGAGAAGAGTTAGTAGTGGAGTTCCACAGGGTTCAGTTTTAGGGCCACTTTTGTTCCTTGTATATGTAAATGACCTACCAGAGTCTGTAAATTCATTCATGAATATGTTTGCAGATGATGCAAAGATTGTGAAGAAAGTAAAAAACGAGAACAATGGTAGAGAACTTCAGGAGGATCTAAATAATCTGCATGAGTGGTCAGAAAAGTGGCTAATGAAATTCAATACCTCAAAATGTAAGGTAATGAGAATGGGTACAAGTGCAAGAAGGCCCAAGCTTGACTACTCGGTGGCTGGAGTACAACTTCAAGAGACAGAAAATGAGAGAGATCTAGGAGTAAACATACTGGCAGATTTGTCTCCAGAAATACATATAAATGGCATAGTAAGGGCAGCATATGCATTCTTATCAAATGTAAGGGTAGCCTTCAGGCACTTGGACGAGAAAATGTTCAGAAATATTTATGTAACCTATGTGAGGCCAAAACTCGAATATGCAGCCCCCTTTTGGAATCCGCACTTGAAAAAGCACATAGCTAAGCTTGAAAAAGTTCAAAGACATGCCACGAAACTGGTGCCAGAAATACGCAATCTCAGTTATGATGAGAGGCTGAGGGAATTAGACTTACCATCACTGGAAGCTAGAAGAGTGAGGGGGGATATGGTGACAGTCTTTAAATTCCTTCATGGTTATGATAGAGTGGATAGGGATCGATATTTTGATATGGCTGGCTCTAGAACTAGAGGTCATAGTTTGAAGCTTCGTAAGAAAACTTCTTTGCAGGATATAAGGAAATACTTTTTCAGTGTAAGAGTAGTTGATAATTGGAATTGGCTAAGCGATGATGTAGTTAATGCTATCTCAATCCATAGTTTTAAGGACAGGTATGATAAGTATCACTAAGTATAAAATGAAACCGATCAGGAGACGGGAAGATACGAGCTTTGGGCTCTTTCCCGTAAACACAATTAGGTAATCACACATTTCCTATGAGAAAGAGAGGTTCTTCACCCCTAAGTTCAACACATAGATAACTATAGATTCTAGCTTAAAGTTAGCCCCCTATCAAGAAAGCGAAGTAAGACTTTTGTAGGACTTCTGAAGCTTTTCTCAAGTAATAACATGCTTATCTACATCGCACTGAGAAACATTTATAATCTACTTTAACATCGTATAACAAGTGTAGGTATACAGAGCAAAAATACTATTTTTCTAGTATTCTTTTACTTGACCCTAAACACCATTCGTATATCTGGACATCAATACTCCATTACCTCCACCCCTTCCCTTATTGCTTTTACTTTATTACGTTATTTTTTTTTATTGCAAAGTTGTTATGTTTAGATCAATCTCAGTTCTATGCATAAGAGATGAAGCAAAAGTGTCTGTCTGTGATTTAATTATTATTGGTTATTTACCGGGCCTTGATTATTAACGAATTTTTTTTTCTCATCCACAAAATTGTATATTCCGAAATATTTTCAGTAAAATATTCACGTCCATGAAACCTAATTAAAAGTTAATGGAAATTTTCCACTCGTTGGAGTGTCAGATATCATTTATTCATATAATAGAAATTGCTTTGCGAATGTCATATATTATTAATCATATATATATATATATATATATATATATATATATATATATATATATATATATATATATATATATATATATATATATATATATATATATATATATATATATATATATATATATATATATATATATATATATATATATTTAG
>JAXCGZ010020447.1:0-10000 GCA_037179515.1 Halocaridina rubra
GTTTTCACATATATAATGTGCTTATTTGATAATTTCATGGCCCGAATGAGATTGGGAATTGAATTAAATGCTAAAATGAAGCCACGAGTGAGGTTGGGGAATCTGTAATATGAACATAGTGGCATTCAGTTAGAATGCGTTCATTCCTAAGTATAGCAGATATAAGCTATAAGGTTGGATTCCTTTTAACCTTCTGTGGTGTAGTGGTAGCGCCTTGACTTAGTAATCATAAGTCCTAGGTTCGAGTCCCGGTCGGGGTAAAAAATGATTCATGTTTTCACATATGTAATGTGCTTATTTGATAATTTCATGGCCAGAATGAGATTGGGAATTGAATTAAATGCTAAAATGAAGCCACGAGTGAGGTTGGGGAATCTGTAATATGAACATAGTGGCATTCAGTTAGAATGCGTTCATTCCTAAGTATAGCAGATATAAGCTATAAGGTTGGATTCCTTTTATCCTTCTGTGGTGTAGTGGTGTCGCCTTGACTTAGTAATCATAAGTCCTTGGTTCGAGTCCCGGTCGGGGTAAAAAATGATTCATGTTTTCACATATGTAATGTGCTTATTTGATAATTTCATGGCCCGAATGACATTGGGAATTGAATTAAATGCTAAAATGAAGCCACAAGTGAGGTTGGGGAATCTTTAATATGAACATAGTGGCATTCAGTTAGAATGCGTTCATTCCTAAGTATAGCAGATATAAGCTAAAAGGTTGGATTCCTTTTAACCTTCTGTGGTGTAGTGGTGTCGCCTTGACTTAGTAATCATAAGTCCTAGGTTCGAGTCCCGGTCGGGGTAAAAAATGATTCATGTTTTCACATATGTAATGTGCTTATTTGATATATATATATATATATATATATATATATATATATATATATATATATATATATATATATATATATATATATATATATATATATGCAAAATAAACTGTTATATCACAGCACAATATGAAGCAAAACAAAGACCCAAAAATAAAACACAAAATGAAGCGAAGATGTACAATATATTAAGACTAGGACTCCAGTCCTCTTCAGGTACAAATAAATAATAAATAAATATTATATATATATATATATATATATATATATATATATATATATATATATATATATATATATATATATATATATATATATATATATATATATATATATATATATATATATATATATATATATATATATATATATATATATATATATATATATATATATATATATATATATATATATATATATATATATATATATATATATATATATATATATATATATATATATATATATATATATATATATATATATATATATATATATATATTATATATATATATATATATATATATATATATATATATATATATATATATATATATATATATATATATATATATATATATATATATATATATATATATATATATATATATATATACTATATATATATATATATATTATATATACTATATATATATATATATATATATATATATATATATATATATATATATATATATATATATATATATATATATATATATATATATATATATATATATATATATATATATATATATATATATATATATATATATATATATATATATATATATATATATATATATATATATATATATATATATATATATATATATATATATATATATATATATATATATATATATATATATATATATATATATATATATATATATATATATATATATATATATATATATATATATATATATATATATATATATATATATATATATATATATATATATATATATATATATATATATATATATATATATATATATATATATATATATATATATATATATATATATATATATATATATATATATATATATATATATATATATATATATATATATATATATATATATATATATATATATATATATATATATATATATATATATATATATATATATATATATATATATATATATATATATATATATATATATATATATATATATATATATATATATATATATATATATATATATATATATATATATATATATCTAAGACAAAGAAAAAGTTGAAGATTAAGGATAAGACAGAAATAAAAGAATTATACTCAATAAGAAAAAATCAGGCTGAAAGAACAATCAAAATACTGAATAGATAGAGGTGTGGTAGGATTAGGCCATGAGATGTCGATAGACCCGCATTTTGAAGAATATAGTTTATAAGTAGGAAAGAAAGAAGGAGGAAGAGAGTTCCAGTGTCTTATGTGGAAGAGGAGAAGCAGTCGTTGCACCGATTAATATGCGAGCTTCAGATCTCTAAACAGTACTTGTTTGATGTGGCTGCTTGGTGAGTCTTACGTGGCCTTGGCAGCAGGGGAGGGATGCAACTCGCCAACTCATCAAAGCAGTGATAGAAGTAGTAGTGATAAAAGAGAGAAAGGCATAATACCTTATGATGATGAGAAAGAAAATCCGGATTAAAAGTAAGAGAGGGTTTTCTGTTGAATTCTCTATATACTCATCTCCTTCTATCAAGGAGATGAGTATATAGAGAAGCATCCCAGATGTGCGAGCAGTATTCTAAGTAGGGAGGGATAAGACCTTTATTGACAATAAGTAGCTAGAAAGAGGAAAAGTAATGACGAAAGCAAAACAGAATGCTCAATTGTTTGTAAGTAGATTTAGAGATTTGGATTATGTGACTCTACAATGCAAGTTAGAGTCAATCTGGATATCTAATATGTTAATAGAATAAAGACGGCAAATTTCGTTAGTTTCAAATACAATAAGGCTATTAGGAAGAGAAGAAGCTAAAGAGATAGCCAGAATCTGTCTGAGAAGTATTAAATTCTTGGTGCCCCATTCAGTTATTATCTGCAAATCTGAGTTGAGACTCGAAGAAAGAGTGATACGAGACTGATTTTGAGTACCAGATGAGAAAGCAGAGGAAAAATGAAGGCAATGGCGTGACGAAGAGAATAGGATGAGACCTGAAGAATATCGGTAATGAAGAGAAAAAACAGAGTAAGTGAAAAAAGAACCATGTGGAACACAATTGATAAATGAAAATGAGCTAGGTGTCGCACCGTCAACAACCACACAAATAAAACAATCAAATAGAAAATTGGAACTTAAAGAACAGAGAGAAGGGGCAAAGCCATATGAAGAAATTTTTTCAAAAGAGCCTTGTGCCACGCTCTGGCAAAAGCCTTAGAGATATCAATGGCGACCACAAAGGATTCCTCATAGTTCCTCAGAGAAGAAGAGCATAGATTAGTAAGGTTTGACATGAGGTCTCAAATGAATCTTGCCTTGCAGAAGCCGTACTGGTCATCAGAGATAAGCGAGATTGATTAAAGACGACTCAAGAAGTGAGAATGAGCAAAGTTTTGAATACTTTAGCGATAGCGAATGTGAGGGCAATAGGTTGGTAATTGGAAGCAATAGAGTGGTCACCCTTCTTATGAACAGGCTGAGCTAGAGCATGCTTCCAAGATGAAGGATTGATACTGGTTGAGAGAATGAGGCAAAAAGACGGCAAAGCATAGAAGTCCGGTCATCTACAAACTCCTTTAAAAACCTAGCATGCATATCATTGGATCCGGATGCCTTGTTTGTCTTTAGAGAGTGAAGAACCTTATGTACTTTACATGTAGAATGCATAAGGGAGGGCATTGGCTAAGAGAGGAATGAAGCACGAGGAACAGGTATGCAAGAGTTGCTTACAGAAGAGTTGGCAGAAAAATTAGAGCAAATGAGAATGGTTTGTAAGTGGGTGAGCAAGCTATAGAAATATCAGAATTATTGAAAGGGGTGAAGCTTGAATTACAGAATTTTTTGGAAAGGTTCTTGGCTAAGGACCAGAAAGTTTTATCATTTTGAAAGGAGTTAATGCCATCAACTTTCCGTCTTAAAAAGGCAGCTCTATGCCTTCAAATCTGAGAAGTGCAGCATTTCCTAACAGTGATAAAAACAGAGCGAGTCATATCAGAAAGTGAGACTTGGTACTACCTGCATGCCCGATTCCTAGCCTGAATAACCAAGGAGCATGGACGGTCAGACCAATGATTAAGAAAACCTTCAGGTGTTACCTGATCAGCATTGCAGGTCAGTACGCAGTAGTCATACCATGGAAAGTCGGAGAGGAAGATACGCACATCATCATGTTGGTTACTCTCACAGGGCAAAAAGCGGTGCTGAGTAGGAAAAGTTGATCACAGAGTGGTCAGAGATACCAAGAGGGGAAAGCACTGAATATGAATAGTTTGAAGGAGTAGAAGAAGGAATTGGTCAAAAGTGTTAGTTACATGTTCGTGGCGATTGTGAGTAAGAGAAAAAGAAAGATCCTCACTTCCTCCCACATCATTGTGTGATGAATTAAGTCACTCACAGTGATGTACATTGAAGTCCCAAATATAGAGAGCTTCATCGTGTGGGTGTGAAGATTGCAAGGAGTCATTGCAAAAGAACGGATATTCAAAGAAAATACAAAATCGGTCGATTTAGGAGAGCAGTAGTAAATGCAAAGGTAGTGGAGAGGTAGATCTTCACCCAGAGAGCATCAAAGTCAGGAGATTCAAGGTCCTTGGGCCTTGCATTAGGAGTGTTAGTGATGCAGCATGCACAGATCTACCTTTGGAATGGAAACGAGGATGCATGGCATAGTGAGAGATTTGAAATGTTTCAGTCGGAGGATGGCTAAACAGCTAGGTTACAGAGAGAAGGAGGTTAGAAAGGGATGTACCCAAGTCCCAGGTTCAAATCCTTGTCGGGGAATAAATTATTAATGTATTCACATATGCAGTGTGCTTTTTGGTTATTGTTGGGCCCGAATGAGATTGAGAGTTGAATTAACTGCGAAAACGAAACTACGAGTGAGGTTGAGGAAACTGTAATATGAACATAGTGGAATTCAGATAGAATGCGTTCATTCCTAATATAGCAGATATAAGCTGTAAGGTTTGTTTCCCTTTAACCTTCTGTGGTGTACTTGGTAGCGCCTTGGCTTAGTAATTTTAAGTCACACATTCAAGTCCCGGTCGGGGTAAAAATGATTCATGTTTTCACATATGTAATGTGCTTATTTGGTTAATGTTGGTCCCAAATGAGATTGGGAGTTGAATTAGATGCGAAAACGAAACCACGAATGAGGTTGGGAATCAGTAATTTGAACATAGTAGCATTCAGATAGAATGTGTTCATTCCTAATATAGCAGAAATAAGCTGTAAGGTTTGTTTCCCTTAAACCTTCTGTAGGGTACTTGGTAGCGCCTTGGCTTAGTAATTATAAGTCTCAGGCTCAGGCCCAGGTTGGGGTAAAATAGATTAATGTTTTCACATATGTAATGTGCTTATTTGGTCATATATATATATATATATATATATATATATATATATATATATATATATATATATATATATATATATATATATATATATATAGTATATATATATATATATATATATATATATATATATATATATATATATATATATATATATATATATATATATATATATATATATATATATATATATATATATATATATATATATATATGCATATATATATATATATATATATATATATATATATATATATATATATATATATATATATATATATATATATATATATATATATATATATATAATATATATATATATATATATATATATATATATATATATATATATATATATATATATATATATATATATATATATATATATATATATATTATTACAGAACCCAATAAATACTCATTTACTGTCTATAGGAAGAAATCTTTCTCTGTCTCTTATATACACTTTCTAAGCTATCATGCTTTGTCTGTAAAATCTGGTGTTGCATGCAAACTTTTCCTAAGAGGTCTTAGAGTGTGTTCCACTCATCATTTAAAATACGAATTCAAATTAATCCGCCAACAATTAGAAAGTCTCATGTATCCCGCGTATGTAATCGAAAAAGCAATTAACAAAGCGAATAAAATATTTTATAATGGGCCGACAGAACAGCCAAAAATAAACTTTACTAATACAATTAAAATACCCTATTTAGAAAATATTAAAATTCTTAGTGATCAATTAGGCAGAAGTAATCCTTTCATATTTAATTATTCCAAAACAATTGGTTCTTCACTTATTAACGTATATAAGAACATAAGAACATAAGAACATAAGTTCCTGGGTTCATCCAGTGAGGACGTGCTTCCAGTAGCTCTAATCTTGACCAAACTTAGTACAATGGAGAGTGGTGGTGTTCTTTGTGCTGGTGGTGTTAGTGGTAGTGGTGTTGGTGGTTGTTATCGTTGTTGGTGCTGTTTGTGGCTGTGCTGGGGATTTGTCCTCGTCTGACGCAAGCAAACTCATTTTTAATTTAAGAAATGAGTTGGCCGCAGTCAGGCAGGAGGTCAGATCCTTAGCTGAGGAGAACAGGGATCTAAGAGGTAAAGTAGAGGTGTTAACCAGGAAGGGTCGATTGAATAATGAAGACGACTGGAAAGTTGTGAATAAGGGCTCAACGAAAATGGTTCTTAAGAAAAATGATACTTTTAGACTACAGGTTGCTAATTCATTTAGGTCACTTAGAGATGAATAATGACAGTGGCGGCAGCAATTCTTCAGGAACCATAGAGTCAGATAGGTGTACTAGCGATCGTAAAAATGGAAGTGGGAAAAGCTCTCAGGTCAAGAGCCTAGGTAAGTCTCCCAAGGTCGGAGTAACCCATCCTCCGGATAAGTCTCGTGCTTTGGTAATTGTAGGGGATTCACTATGCAGATATGTAGACAGGAAACTCAGGCATAGAGTTAGAGGAAAATATTTTTTCCCTGGAGCAGGTATGAAGAAGGTGGGTGAGTCAATAAATAGCTGGATTGAGAAAAAAAGATGTTGTTTGTTTGATAGCTGGGGGAAATGACGTGCAGGATGGTAGAAGTGAAGAGCTGATTAGGTTGTATAGACAAGCCCTGGATAAGATTAGGAAAAGGGGTGCAGTTCCTGTGATGTGTGGTATTCTCCCTAGGCTTAGCCAAAGTTCAGAGTGGTGGTCTCGAGCTATAGGAGTAAATGCTAGGATGAAAGTCTTCTGTCGGGAGAATAATATAGGTTTTATAGACGGGTGGGATCACTTCACTAGTCGTAAGCATATGTATGCAAGGGATGGAGTGCATCTTTCTAATTCAGGTGTCTCGGTATTGGCTGGTATGATAGACAGAGAGGTAGGGGGGTTTTGTTAGACACAAATAATGAAATGATTAATACTTGTGCAGAGAAATTAGTCAGTAAGGGTTCAGTAAATAGTGGGTCAAATAACTGGGAGTCTAAGGATAAGAACCATTTGTTACATAGAACAAATATTAACAAAAAGAATAGCCACAAGAAGGGTGAAGCTAGAGAAAGTTTAAAAGTATATTATACAAATAGCCGTAGTTTAGGTAACAAGATAGAAGAACTGAGAGCCATAGTATGTAGTGAGAGACCGGATATAATATGCATTAGTGAAAGTTGGATTAAATTAGAAAGCAAACACCTTAAAGCTGAGTACATAATTACAGGATATAAACTTTATAATGCTGATCGTAGTGCAGATAAAAGAGGGGGAGGGGTAATTATGTATATTAAAGATAGCCTCAGAAGCTGCATTAAGAATGGAATTAAGACAAATCTAAATTCAGAAACCTTATGGGTTGAAATTAAAAATAATATAGAAAGTCTAGTTGTAGGAGTAGTCTACAGACCACCTGATCTAGATAATATAGAGTCGCAAGTTATATACGAGGAAATTTCTAAAGTGAGCAGGTCAAATAGAGTTTGCATTGTAGGCGATTTTAATTTTAGACATATTAACTGGGAAACCATAACAGGTGATAGTAGCTCTAAGGAGTTTTTGGAAGTAGTAGAAGACAATTTCCTTTCTCAGCATGTACATGAAGCAACACGGGGGGTGAATACACTAGATTTAGTTCTTAGTAATAGAGAGAATATGGTTACAAATTTAGAAGTTGGTGAAAAATTGGGCAACAGTGACCATGATTCCATTAGATTTAACATAATTTTCAAGGAAACTATAAAGGAAAATAAGAATATTGTTCCAAACTTTAGAGCAGGAGATTTTGAGGGCTTAAAAACTAAATTATCTAATGAGGTATGGGAAGGGATTTCTGGGGTACAGATGTGGGTAGTTAATCCAGCAGGTCAGGTCGCAGGTAGCGGATTACCCAGAAATTTGGGTACCACATGCCAAGGATTATCACAAGATAAGATCAATACATTAAATTCTCTCACAGGAAAGAACAGCAGCCCGTCAGTTAATATAAATTTGGATGAGGAATATAACAATTTTGTCATGACTCTTAAGAATAGTCAGAGAGACTATATTCCCATGAAACATTGCAGATCAAGAAAAAATGACCCTAAATGGATGAACAATAGAATAAAGAATCTTATAGGTATTAAAAGAGGAATATACAGGAAACTAAAAAGAGGTGAAGAGCAGGTGAGGCAGCAATATATACAATTAAACAGGGAAGTTAAAAAGATAGTTAGAGAGTCGAAAAGAAAATACGAAGTTCGAATAGCAGGAGAAGCTAAAGAAAATCCTAATGGGTTTTATCAACATTATCAAACAAAACTTAAGGAAAAAGTCGGACCAATTGAAGTAGCCAATGGCCATATCACAGATGACGATAAAGTGATGTGTACATGTTTAAATGATTATTTCTTATCTGTATTTACAAATGAAAACTTGGAAAATATTCCGGAAGTAGAATCCATTTACAGAGACAGTCCCGATAATATACTTAGTTCAATAAATATTACGAGAGAGGAGGTAATAAAAGAAATAGATATATTAAAGGCTCATAAATCTCCGGGACCTGATGGAATATATGCTAGAATATTAAAGGAATGCAAGGAAGAGCTTAGTTGTCCTCTAACTGCATTATTTAATAATTCAATAAAATTAGGATCGGTACCCATGGAGTGGAAATTGGCAGATGTGGTACCAATATTTAAAAAAGGAGAACGTGTTAAAAAGAATAATTATAGGCCGGTAAGTTTAACGTCAACAGTGGGTAAGATTCTAGAATCCATAATTGCACATAAAATAAGGGCACATCTAGAATTACACAGACTGATAAAACTTTCACAACACGGGTTTCTTAAGGGTTTTTCGTGCCTTACAAACTTACTGTCTTTTTATTCAGAAGTTTACGAGGCAGTAGATTGTGGCAAAGAATATGATACAATATATCTAGATTTTAGCAAAGCTTTTGATAGAGTTCCTCACAAAAGATTAGTTAAAAAGCTGGAAGCTCATGGTATAGGAGGAGCTGTGCTCAGATGGATCAAACAATGGTTAAAAGACAGAAAACAGAGGGTTTGCATAAATGGAGAGAAATCAGAGTGGGGCTCGGTTACAAGCGGGGTACCACAAGGCTCGGTACTGGGTCCTCCATTATTCATCGTATATCTAAATGATCTGGATTCGGATATCAGTAGTAACCTAAGTAAATTCGCAGACGACACTAAAATAGGTAGAACTATAAATGGAAAAGAAGACATTCATGCTTTACAGGAAGATCTAAATAGATTATCTGAATGGTCGGACAAATGGCAAATGGAATTTAATGTTGAAAAATGTAAAGTAGTTAAAATGGGTACTATAAAAGACAATAATAGTTATAAGCAAAATAACCATGAAATCATGAGTTCTCAGTGTGAAAGGGATTTGGGAGTTCTTGTGAGTAGTAGTCTTAAGCCAAGAGAGCAATGCACAGCAGTCAGAAATAAAGCAAACAGAATTTTAGGATTTATCTCAAGAAGCGTCAGCAATAGGACGGAAAAAGTTATTTTGCAGCTCTATCTTGCATTAGTTAGGCCCCATTTAGATTATGCTGTGCAATTCTGGTCACCCTATTATAGAATGGAAATTGAATCCTTGGAGAGAGTGCAACGAAGAATGACCAAGATGATACACAA
>JAXCGZ010020448.1:5000-11581 GCA_037179515.1 Halocaridina rubra
ATATTCTTTGCCACAGTCTACTGCCTCGTAAACTTCTGAATAAAAAGACAGTAAGTTTGTAAGGCACGAAAAACCCTTAAGAAACCCGTGTTGTGAAAGTTTTATCAGTCTGTGTAATTCTAGATGTGCCCTTATTTTATTTGCAATTATGGATTCTAGAATCTTACCCACTGTTGACGTTAAACTTACCGGCCTATAATTATTTTTTTTAACACGTTCTCCTTTTTTAAATATTGGTACCACATCTGCCAATTTCCACTCCATGGGTACCGATCCTAATTTTATTGAATTATTAAATAATGCAGTTAGTGGACAACTAAGTTTTTCCTTGCATTCCTTTAATATTCTAGCATATATTCCATCAGGTCCCGGAGATTTATGAGCCTTCAATTTATCTATTTCTTTTATTACCTCCTCTCTCGTAATATTTATTGAACTAAGTATATTATCGGGACTGTCTCTGTAAATGAATTCTACTTCCGGAATATTTTCCAAGTTTTCATTTGTAAATACAGATAAGAAATAATCATTTAAACATGTACACATCACTTTATCGTCATCTGTGATATGGCCATTGGCTACTTCAATTGGTCCGACTTTTTCCTTAAATTTTGTTTGATAATGTTGATAAAACCCTTTAGGATTTTCTTTAGCTTCTCCTGCTATTCTAACTTCGTATTTTCTTTTCGACTCTCTAACTATCTTTTGAACTTCCCTGTTTAACTGTATATATTGCTGCCTCACCTGCTCTTCACCTCTTTTTAGTTTCCTGTATATTCCTCTTTTAATACCTATAAGATTCTTTATTCTATTGTTCATCCATTTAGGGTTATTTTTTCTTGATCTGCAATGTTTCATGGGAATATAGTCTCTCTGACTATTCTTGAGAGTCAT
Source organism: Halocaridina rubra (assembly GCA_037179515.1). NCBI lineage: Eukaryota > Metazoa > Arthropoda > Malacostraca > Decapoda > Atyidae > Halocaridina > Halocaridina rubra. Next base: position 5,895 of record JAXCGZ010020448.1, read on the forward strand.
GACAAAATTGTTATATTCCTCATCCAAATTTATATTAACTGACGGGCTGCTGTTCTTTCCTGTGAGAGAATTTAATGTATTGATCTTATCTTGTGATAATCCTTGGCATGTGGTACTCAAATTTCGGGGTAATCCGCTACCTGCGACCTGACCTGCTGGATTAACTACCCACATCTGTACCCAAGAAATCCCTTCCCATACCTCATTAGATAATTTAGTTTTTAAGCCCTCAAAATCTCCTGCTCTAAAGTTTGGAACAATATTCTTATTTTCCTTTATAGTTTCCTTGAAAATTATGTTAAATCTAATGGAATCATGGTCACTGTTGCCCAATTTTTCACCAACTTCTAAATTTGTAACCATATTCTCTCTATTACTAAGAACTAAATCTAGTGTATTTACCCCCCCGTGTTGCTTCATGTACATGCTGAGAAAGGAAATTGTCTTCTACTACTTCCAAAAACTCCTTAGAGCTACTATCACCTGTTATGGTTTCCCAGTTAATATGTCTAAAATTAAAATCGCCTACAATGCAAACTCTATTTGACCTGCTCACTTTAGAAATTTCATCGTATATAACTTGCAACTCTATATTGTCTAGATCAGGTGGTCTGTAGACTACTCCTACAACTAGACTTTCTATATTATTTTTAATTTCAACCCATATGGTTTCTGAATTTAGATTTGTCTTAATTCCAGACTTAATGCAGCTTCTGAGGCTATCTTTAATATACATAATTACCCCTCCCCCTCTTTTATCTGCACTACGATCAGCATTATAAAGTTTATATCCTGTAATTATGTACTCAGCCTTAAGGTGTTTGCTTTCTAAATTAATCCAACTTTCACTAATGCATATTATATCCGGTCTCTCACTACATACTATGGCTCTCAGTTCTTCTATCTTGTTACCTAAACTACGGCTATTTGTATAATATACTTTTAAACTTTCTCTAGCTTCACCCTTCTTGTGGCTATTCTTTTTGTTAATATTTGTTCTATGTAACAAATGGTTCTTATCCTTAGACTCCCAGTTATTTGACCCACTATTTACTGAACCCTTACTGACTAATTTCTCTGCACAAGTATTAATCATTTCATTATTTGTGTCTAACAAAACCCCCCTACCTCTCTGTCTATCATACCAGCCAATACCGAGACACCTGAATTAGAAAGATGCACTCCATCCCTTGCATACATATGCTTATGACTAGTGAAGTGATCCCACCCGTCTATAAAACCTATATTATTCTCCCGACAGAAGACTTTCATCCTAGCATTTACTCCTATAGCTCGAGACCACCACTCTGAACTTTGGCTAAGCCTAGGGAGAATACCACACATCACAGGAACTGCACCCCTTTTCCTAATCTTATCCAGGGCTTGTCTATGCAAGCTAATCAGCTCTTCACTTCTACCATCCTGCACGTCATTTCCCCCAGCTATCAAACAAACAACATCTTTTTTCTCAATCCAGCTACTTATTGACTCACCCACCTTCTTCATACCTGCTCCAGGGAAAAAATTTTGTCCTCTAACTCTATGCCTGAGTTTCCTGTCTACATATCTGCATAGTGAATCCCCTACAATTACCAAAGAACGAGACTTATCCGGAGGATGGGTTACTCCGACCTTGGGAGACTTACCTAGGCTCTTGACCTGAGAGCTTTTCCCACTTCCATTGAGAAAAAAGATGTTGTTTGTTTGATAGCTGGGGGAAATGACGTGCAGGATGGTAGAAGTGAAGAGCTGATTAGGTTGTATAGACAAGCCCTGGATAAGATTAGGAAAAGGGGTGCAGTTCCTGTGATGTGTGGTATTCTCCCTAGGCTTAGCCAAAGTTCAGAGTGGTGGTCTCGAGCTATAGGAGTAAATGCTAGGATGAAAGTCTTCTGTCGGGAGAATAATATAGGTTTTATAGACGGGTGGGATCACTTCACTAGTCATAAGCATATGTATGCAAGGGATGGAGTGCATCTTTCTAATTCAGGTGTCTCGGTATTGGCTGGTATGATAGACAGAGAGGTAGGGGGGTTTTGTTAGACACAAATAATGAAATGATTAATACTTGTGCAGAGAAATTAGTCAGTAAGGGTTCAGTAAATAGTGGGTCAAATAACTGGGAGTCTAAGGATAAGAACCATTTGTTACATAGAACAAATATTAACAAAAAGAATAGCCACAAGAAGGGTGAAGCTAGAGAAAGTTTAAAAGTATATTATACAAATAGCCGTAGTTTAGGTAACAAGATAGAAGAACTGAGAGCCATAGTATGTAGTGAGAGACCGGATATAATATGCATTAGTGAAAGTTGGATTAATTTAGAAAGCAAACACCTTAAAGCTGAGTACATAATTACAGGATATAAACTTTATAATGCTGATCGTAGTGCAGATAAAAGAGGGGGAGGGGTAATTATGTATATTAAAGATAGCCTCAGAAGCTGCATTAAGTCTGGAATTAAGACAAATCTAAATTCAGAAACCTTATGGGTTGAAATTAAAAATAATATAGAAAGTCTAGTTGTAGGAGTAGTCTACAGACCACCTGATCTAGATAATATAGAGTCGCAAGTTATATACGATGAAATTTCTAAAGTGAGCAGGTCAAATAGAGTTTGCATTGTAGGCGATTTTAATTTTAGACATATTAACTGGGAAACCATAACAGGTGATAGTAGCTCTAAGGAGTTTTTGGAAGTAGTAGAAGACAATTTCCTTTCTCAGCATGTACATGAAGCAACACGGGGGGTAAATACACTAGATTTAGTTCTTAGTAATAGAGAGAATATGGTTACAAATTTAGAAGTTGGTGAAAAATTGGGCAACAGTGACCATGATTCCATTAGATTTAACATAATTTTCAAGGAAACTATAAAGGAAAATAAGAATATTGTTCCAAACTTTAGAGCAGGAGATTTTGAGGGCTTAAAAACTAAATTATCTAATGAGGTATGGGAAGGGATTTCTGGGGTACAGATGTGGGTAGTTAATCCAGCAGGTCAGGTCGCAGGTAGCGGATTACCCCGAAATTTGAGTACCACATGCCAAGGATTATCACAAGATAAGATCAATACATTAAATTCTCTCACAGGAAAGAACAGCAGCCCGTCAGTTAATATAAATTTGGATGAGGAATATAACAATTTTGTCATGACTCTTAAGAATAGTCAGAGAGACTATATTCCCATGAAACATTGCAGATCAAGAAAAAATGACCCTAAATGGATGAACAATAGAATAAAGAATCTTATAGGTATTAAAAGAGGAATATACAGGAAACTAAAAAGAGGTGAAGAGCAGGTGAGGCAGCAATATATACAGTTAAACAGGGAAGTTAAAAAGATAGTTAGAGAGTCGAAAAGAAAATACGAAGTTAGAATAGCAGGAGAAGCTAAAGAAAATCCTAAAGGGTTTTATCAACATTATCAAACAAAATTTAAGGAAAAAGTCGGATCAATTGAAGTAGCCAATGGCCATATCACAGATGACGATAAAGTGATGTGTACATGTTTAAATGGTTATTTCTTATCTGTATTTACAAATGAAAACTTGGAAAATATTCCGGAAGTAGAATCCATTTACAGAGACAGTCCCGATAATATACTTAGTTCAATAAATATTACGAGAGAGGAGGTAATAAAAGAAATAGATAAATTAAAGGCTCATAAATCTCCGGGACCTGATGGAATATATGCTAGAATATTAAAGGAATGCAAGGAAGAGCTTAGTTGTCCACTAACTGCATTATTTAATAATTCAATAAAATTAGGATCGGTACCCATGGAGTGGAAATTGGCAGATGTGGTACCAATATTTAAAAAAGGAGAACGTGTTAAAAAGAATAATTATAGGCCGGTAAGTTTAACGGCAACAGTGGGTAAGATTCTAGAATCCATAATTGCAAATAAAATAAGGGCACATCTAGAATTACACAGACTGATAAAACTTTCACAACACGGGTTTCTTAAGTTTTTTTCGTGCCTTACAAACTTACTGTCTTTTTATTCAGAAGTTTACGAGGCAGTAGATTGTGGCAAAGAATATGATACAATATATCTAGATTTTAGCAAAGCTTTTGATAGAGTTCCTCACAAAAGACTAGTTAAAAAGCTGGAAGCTCATGGTATAGGAGGAGCTGTGCTCAGATAGATCAAACAATGGTTAAAAGACAGAAAACAGAGGGTTTGCATAAATGGAGAGAAATCAGAGTGGGGCTCGGTTACTAGCGGGGTACCTCAAGGCTCGGTACTGGGTCCTCTATTATTCATCGTATATCTAAATGATCTGGATTCGGATATCAGTAGTAACCTAAGTAAATTCGCAGACGACACTAAAATAGGTAGAACTATAAATGGAAAAGAAGACATTCATGCTTTACAGGAAGATCTAAATAGATTATCTGAATGGTCGGACAAATGGCAAATGGAATTTAATGTTGAAAAATGTAAAGTAGTTAAAATGGGTACTATAAAAGACAATACTAGTTATAAGCTAAATAACCATGAAATCATGAGTTCTCAGTGTGAAAGGGATTTGGGAGTTCTTGTGAGTAGTAGTCTTAAGCCAAGAGAGCAATGCACAGCAGTCAGAAATAAAGCAAACAGAATTTTAGGATTTATCTCAAGAAGCGTCAGCAATAGGACGGAAAAAGTTATTTTGCAGCTCTATCTTGCATTAGTTAGGCCCCATTTAGATTATGCTGTGCAATTCTGGTCACCCTATTATAGAATGGAAATTGAATCCTTGGAGAGAGTGCAGCGAAGAATGACCAAGATGATACACAATTTCAGAAATCTACCATATAAGGACAGATTGAAAAAACTTAATCTACATTCTCTAGAGAGGCGAAGAGTTAGGGGGGATATGATTGAAGTGTATAAATGGTTTAAAGGGATTAACAAGGGAGATATTAATAAAGTTTTAAAAATTCATGATCAAACCAGAACTCGTAATAATGGATTTAAGCTTGATAAATTTAGGTTCAGAAGGGAAATTGGTAAAAATTGGTTTGGTAATAGAGTAGCTGATGCATGGAACAAGCTTCCTAGTATGATAGTAAATGCCAATACATTAGACACCTTCAAATGTAGATTAGATAGACATATGACAGAGGTGGGGTGGGTATGAATAGGTTAGTGCTTATTAGAAAAATCATAAAAAGAAAAATAGAATAAATAAGTAGAGTAGAATAGAATAGGTTAGACATGCTGAAAATACAATTCAAAAATGAAGCTGCCTCGTGTGTGCCAGTAGGCATGTTGCAGTGTCCTCTATTCTTATGTTCTTATATATATATATATATATATATATATATATATATATATATATATATATATATATATATATATATATATATATATATATATATATATATATATATATATATATATATATATATATATATATATATATATATATATATATATATATATATATATATATATAAATATATATATATATATATATTTATATATATATATATATATATATATATATATATATATATATATATATATATATATATATATATATATATATATATATATATATATATATATATATATATATATATATATATATATATATATATATATATATATATATATATATATATATATATATATATATATATATATATATATATATATATATATATATATATATATATATATATATATATATATA
>JAXCGZ010020449.1:0-11546 GCA_037179515.1 Halocaridina rubra
TATTATATATATATATATATATATATATATATATATATATATATATATATATATATATATATATATATATATATATATATATATATATATATATATATATATATATATATATATATATATATATATATACATATATATATATATATACATATATATATATATATATATATATATATATATATATATATATATATATATATATATATATATATATATATATATATATATATATATATATATATATATATATATATATATATATATATATATATATATATATATATATATATATATATATATATATATATATATATATATATATAAGAACATAAGAACATAAGAATAGAAGACACTGCAATATGCCTACTGGCACACACGAGGCAGCTCCATTTTTGAATTGTATTTTCAGCATGTCTAACCTATTCTATTCTACTCTACTTATTTATTCTATTTTTCTGTTTATGATTTTTCTAATAAGCACTAACCTATTCATACCCACCCTACCTCTGTCATATGTCTATCTAATCTACATTTGGAGGTGTCTAAAGTATTGGCATTTACTATCCTACTAGGAAGCTTGTTCCATGCATCAGCTACTCTATTACCAAACCAATTTTTACCAATTTCCCTTCTGAACCTAAATTTATCAAGCTTAAATCCATTATTACGAGTTCTGGTTTGATCATGAATTTTTAAAACTTTATTAATATCTCCCTTGTTAATCCCTTTAAACCATTTATACACTTCAATCATATCCCCCCTAACTCTTCGCCTCTCTAGAGAATGTAGATTAAGTTTTTTTAATTTGTCCTCATATGGTAGATTTCTGATATTGTGTATCATCTTGGTCATTCTTCGTTGCACTCTCTCCAAGGATTCAATTTCCATTCTATAATAGGGTGACCAGAATTGCACAGCATAATCTAAATGGGGCCTAACTAATGCAAGATAGAGCTGCAAAATAACTTTTTCCGTCCTATTGCTAACGCTTCTTGAGATAAATCCTAAAATTCTGTTTGCTTTATTTCTGACTGCTGTGCATTGCTCTCTTGGCTTAAGACTACTACTCACAAGAACTCCCAAATCCCTTTCACACTGAGAACTCATGATTTCATGGTTATTTAGCTTATAACTAGTATTGTCTTTTATAGTACCCATTTTAACTACTTTACATTTTTCAACATTACATTCCATTTGCCATTTATCCGATCATTCAGATAATCTATTTAGATCTTCCTGTAAAGCATGAATGTCTTCTTTTCCATTTATAGTTCTACCTATTTTAGTGTCGTCTGCGAATTTACTTAGGTTACTACTGATATCCGAATCCAGATCATTTAGAGATACGATGAATAAAAGGGGACCTAGTACCGAGCCTTGTGGTACCCCGCTAGTAACCGAGCCCCACTCTGATTTCTCTCCATTTATGCAAACCCTCTGTTTTCTGTCTTTTAACCATTGTTTGATCCATCTGAGAACAGCTCCTCCTATACCATGAGCTTCCAGCTTTTTAACTAATCTTTTGTGAGGAACTCTATCAAAAGCTTTGCTAAAATCTAGATATATTGTATCATATTCTTTGCCACAATCTACTGCCTCGTAAACTTCTGAATAAAAAGACAGTAAGTTTGTAAGGCACGAAAAACCCTTAAGAAACCCGTGTTGTGAAAGTTTTATCAGTCTGTGTAATTCTAGATGTGCCCTTATTTTATTTGCAATTATGGATTCTAGAATCTTACCCACTGTTGACGTTAAACTTACCGGCCTATAATTATTCTTTTTAACTCGTTCTCCTTTTTTAAATATTGGTACCACATCTGCCAATTTCCACTCCATGGGTACCGATCCTAATTTTATTGAATTATTAAATAATGCAGTTAGTGGACAACTAAGCTCTTCCTTGCATTCCTTTAATATTCTAGCATATATTCCATCAGGTCCCGGAGATTTATGAGCCTTTAATTTATCTATTTCTTTTATTACCTCCTCTCTCGTAATATTTATTGAACTAAGTATTTTATCGGGACTGTCTCTGTAAATGGATTCTACTTCCGGAATATTTTCCAAGTTTTCATTGGTAAATACAGATAAGAAATAATCATTTAAACATGTACACATCACTTTATCGTCATCTGTGATATGGCCATTGGCTACTTCAATTGGTCCGACTTTTTCCTTAAATTTTGTTTGATAATGTTGATAAAACCCTTCAGGATTTTCTTTAGCTTCCCCTGCTATTCTAACTTCGTATTTTCTTTTCGACTCTCTAACTATCTTTTTAACTTCCCTGTTTAACTGTATATATTGCTGCCTCACATGCTCTTCACCTCTTTTTAGTTTCCTGTATATTCCTCTTTTAATACCTATAAGATTCTTTATTCTATTGTTCATCCATTTAGGGTCATTTTTTCTTGATCTGCAATGTTTCATGGGAATATAGTCTCTCTGACTATTCTTGAGAGTCATGACAAAATTGTTATATTCCTCATCCAAATTTATATTAACTGACGGACTGCTGTTCTTTCCTGTGAGAGAATTTAATGTATTGATCTTATTTTGTAATAATCCTTGGCATGTGGTACTCAAATTTCGGGGTAATCCGCTACCTGCGACCTGACCTGCTGGATTAACTACCCACATCTGTACCCCAGAAATCCCTTCCCATACCTCATTAGATAATTTAGTTTTTAAGCAATAAAGGTTTTGGGAAAAGTGGTTGCTCCTGTTGTGTATAATGGATATAATGTATCACAAGTCTTTTATGTTGTTGGTTCAAAGAATACAAATTTATGTGGTAAAAATCTAATGAAACAAGTTGGTATTTATTTAGCAGGATTAGATGGAAGTACCAAGGTTAACAATGTTCATAATGTAAGTGTTGAACAAGTGTTTGAAGATTATAATGTTAATGTAAGCAAACCTATTTCTAGCATTGTAGCTAAAATTCATATAAAGAGTGATGCTATTCCAAACTTTGTAAAAGCACGTACTGTTCCATTTTACCATAAAGAGATGGTTGAAGAGGCCATTGATAAACTTGTAAGTGAAAATATTATAGAATCTGTATCTCATAGTGAATGGGCTGCGCCTATTGTACCTGTGTTAAAAGAGAATAAGAAAGAAATTCGCATATGTGCAGATTTTAAGCATTTGAATAAGCAAATACAATGTGATAAATACCCCTTGCCTAAGATTGATGAACTTTTGTGCAGTGTTGGCAAAGGCAAAATTTTTTCTAAGATTGATTTGAAGAATGCATATTTGCAAATACCTGTTGAAGAACAAAGTCAAGAGTTTTTAGTTATTAATACACACAAAGGAATGTATAAATACAAGAGGTTGCCCTTTGGCTTGTCCTCTTCTCCTGGTATTTTTCAAAGATTTATTTCACAGATCTTATGTAATATTGATGGTGTTGCTGCATATATGGATGATATACTTGTCAGTGGTGAAACTAAAGATGAGCATGATGAGAGACTCAAGAAAGTTTTAAATGTGTTGCAATCTCATAATGTACAGATAAATAAGAGTAAAACAGTTTTAAATATGGAATGTATTGAATATTTAGGTTACTGTATATCAAGTGAAGGAATAAAACCATCCCCAAAGAAGGTTAAAGCAATTTTGGATGCTCCTTGTCCTACCTCAGTAGCAGAGGTCCACTCATTTTTAGGGATGATTACATTTTACTGTAGATTTATTAAGAATTTTTCAACTAAATCAGCTCCATTGTATGATTTACTGAAAAAAGGTGCCAAGTTTGAATGGACAAAGATTGAACAGAATGCATTTAAATGTCTTAAGCAAGATTTTGTAGACTCTAAAGTATTAGTAAATTTTGATGGGTCATATCCCTTGATTGTAGAAGTTGATGCTTCACCTGTTGGTGTAGGATGTGTGTTATTGCAAAAGGTCAATGGAGTAGAAAGACCTATTTATTTTGCAAGTAAGAAATTGAGTAGTGCTGAGATGAAATATCCACAGGTGGATAAAGAAGGATTGTCTTTGATTTTCGCTGTCAAAAGATTTAGATATTTTCTTTTGGGTAGAAAATTTATGGCCAGAACGGACCATAAACCACTTTTAGGATTGTTTGGTAAAGATAAGCCAATTCCTCAGAATGCCAATTCTAGGATACAAAGATGGGCTTTGTTACTTTCTCAATATGACTTTGATCTAGTGCATAAACCTGGAAAGGAAAATGTTATTGCCGATGCACTTAGCCGTCTTCCAGTAGAAGATGAAATTCAGTCTGGGATTCCTGCTGAGTATGTAAGATTAGTGGAATTGCTTGATTTTGATGAAATTTCTTATAAGGTAATTAGACAATATAATAAGAAAGATAAAGTGATGTCTCAGTTAATTAATTGTCTAAGATTTGGTTGGTCTAAAGAAAATAATTTGTTACTCATGGAATATGGTAATGTTAAAGATGAATTGTCTCTTCATAATGATGTAGTGTTATACAGGAATCGTATTGTAATACCTGTAGAGTTGAGGTGTAAGATATTGACTCATTTACATAATGGTCATAATGGAATAAATGCCATGAAAGCAGAGGCTAGGAAATGGGTTTGGTGGCCAAAGATTGACCAAGACCTTGCAGAGATGACAAAGAATTGTAATATTTGTTTTAAGAATTATAAACAACCACCAGCTAATACTTTGTCATGGCCTAATACGGGAAAACCATGGTCTAGGGTCCATATGGACTATGCAGGTCCTATTGATGGTAAATATTTTCTAATTGTCATTGATTCTTATAGTAAGTTCTTAGATATACAGTTCTCTAGTTCTGCAACATCTGGTGTCACTATAAATCACCTAAGGAAAGTATTTTCTAATTTTGGCTTGCCAGACATGATAGTGTCAGATAATGCTCCTAATTTTGTATCACAGGAAATGAAGGTGTTTTTGCAAAAGAATGGTATAAAACATGTTTGTCCTGCCCCTTATCATCCAGCCTCTAATGGTCTTGCAGAAAGAGCTGTAAGGACATTTAAGGAGGGTTTAAGGAAATTTAAAGAGGGAGATTATACTACTAGAGTTTGTCGTTTTCTTTATAACTATAGAAGAACTGTACATTCTGCTACAGGAAAAGCTCCTGCAGAGATTATGTTTAATAGAAATTTCAGAGGTACTGTAGATGTAAAGCTGAAAGAAAGTAAAGAATGTAATGATAGTCTTTCAAATGAAGAAAACATGTACAAAGTTGATGATGCTGTGTTTGCACGTAACTATGGTAAAGGTCCACTATGGGTGGAAGGTAGAATTGTAGAAGTATTAGGTTTAAGAAATTATAAAGTGCAAGTACATTGTTCAGGGAATATGATATGGAAAAGACATTCTGATCAATTGATGCATAGATATTTTGGAGATTTCAATCAGTCTAATAATGAAATGTTGAATAATGATTATGATAATCCTGTTGTAAGTGAAATTGAAGCTGATAATCCTGTTGTAACAAGTGTTCCTAGTGAATTAACAACCAATTCTAATATTATAGAAACAAATGGTGTACTTTCAAAAGATGTTATTAATGTACCTTCAAGAGATGTAAGTAATAGTGCATGTGATGAGTTACCTATACAGACTCCAGTAGTGAGAAGGTCTCAGAGAAATATCAAGCCCCCTGATCGTCTTAATTTGTAAATATTGTTTTGAACTCCTTATATAGAATTTTCATATGTGCCTTGTTTTAAGAAGTTGATGACTTATTTTTTATATGTGATGTATTGCAAATTCTAGGGGAAAGGAATGTTATGATATAAGTGATCTAATCCTTTATTGATAATAAGGTTATTCCCTTTATCGCACCTCTTTTGTTTTCATTGTACTTCTACCTATTTGGTTTCTAATGTTTATATTGATTGAGCCGACCGGCACACATCTTGCAACAATAAACTGGAAGCCATGATATACGCTCATTATTAATACAAACCTTTACATAAGCCCTCAAAATATCCTGCTCTAAAGTTTGGAACAATATTCTAATTTTCCTTTATAGTTTCCTTGAAAATTATGTTAAATCTGAAGGAATCATGGTCACTAATGCCCAATATTTCACCAACTTCTAAATTTGTAACCATATTCTCTCTATTACTAAGAACTAAATCTAGTGTATTACCCCCCGTGTTGCTTCAAGTACATGCTGAGAAAGGAAATTGTCTTCTACTACTTCCAAAAACTCCTTAGAGCTACTATCACCTGTTATGGTTTCCCAGTTAATATGTCTAAAATTAAAATCGCCTACAATGCAAACTCTATTTGACCTGGTCACTTTAGAAATTTCATCGTATATCACTTGCGACTTTATACTGTCTAGATCAGGTGGTCTGTAGACTACTCCTACAACTAGACTTTCTATATTATTTTTAATTTCAACCCATAAGGTTTCTGAATTTAGATTTGTCTTAATTCCAGACTTAATGCAGCTTCTGAGGCCATCTTTAATATACATAATTACCCCTCCTCCTCTTTTATCTGCACTACGATCAGCATTATAAAGTTTATATCCTGTAATTATGTACTCAGCTTTAAGGTGTTTGCTTTCTAAATTAATCCAACTTTCACTAATGCATATTATATCCGGTCTCTCACTACATACTATGGCTCTCAGTTCTTCTATCTTGTTACCTAAACTACGGCTATTTGTATAATATACTTTTAAACTTTCTCTAGCTTTACCCTTCTTGTGGCTATTCTTTTTGTTAATATTTGTTCTATGTAACAAATGGTTCTTATCCTTAGACTCTCAGTTATTTGACCCACTATTTACTGAACCCTTACTGACTAATTTCTCTGCACAAGTATTAATCATTTCATTATTTGTGTCTAACAAAACCCCCCTACCTCTCTGTCTATCATACCAGCCAATACCGAGACACCTGAATTAGAAAGATGCACTCCATCCCTTGCATACATATGCTTACGACTAGTGAAGTGATCCCACCCGTCTATAAAACCTATATTATTCTCCCGACAGAAGACTTTCATCCTAGCATTTACTCCTATAGCTCGAGACCACCACTCTGAACTTTGGCTAAGCCTAGGGAGAATACCACACATCACAGGAACTGCACCCCTTTTCCTGATCTTATCCAGGGCTTGTCTATACAACCTAATCAGCTCTTCACTTCTACCATCCTGCACGTCATTTCCCCCAGCTATCAAACAAACAACATCTTTTTTCTCAATCCAGCTATTTATTGACTCACCCACCTTCTTCATACCTGCTCCAGGGAAAAAATATTTTCCTCTAACTCTATGCCTGAGTTTCCTGTCTACATATCTGCATAGTGAATCCCCTACAATTACCAAAGAACGAGACTTATCCGGAGGATGGGTTACTCCGACCTTGGGAGACTTACCTAGGCTCTTGACCTGAGAGCTTTTCCCACTTCCATTTCTACGATCGCTAGTACACCTATCTGACTCTATGGGTCCTGAAGAATTACTGCCGCCACTGTCACCTTCATCTCTAAGTGAACTAAATGAATTAGCAACTTGTAGTCTAAAAGTATCATTTTTCTTAAGAACCATCTTCGTTGAACCCTTATTCACAACTTTCCAGTCGTCTTCTCTATTCAATTGTCCCTTCCTGGTTAACACCTCTACCTTACCTCTCAGATCCCTGTTCTCCTCAGCTAAGGATCTGACCTCCTGCCTGACTGCGGCCAACTCATTTCTTAAATTAAAAATGAGTTTGCTTGCGTCAGACGAGGACAAATCCCCAGCACAGCCACAAACAGCACCAACAACGACACCACCACCAACACCACTACCACTAACACCACCACTCTCCATTGTACTAAGTATGGTCAAGACTAGAGCTACTGGAAGCACGTCCTCACTGGATGAACCCAGGAACTATATATATATATATATATATATATATATATATATATATATATATATATATATATATATATATATATATATATATATATATATATATATATATATATATATATATATATATATATATATATATATATATATATATATATATATATATATATATATATATATATATATATATATATATATATATATATATATATATATTGTTATGATATAAGTGATCTAATCCTTTATTGATAATAAGGTTATTCCCTTTATCGCACCTCTTTTGTTTTCATTGTACTTCTACCTATTTGGTTTCTAATGTTTATATTGATTGAGCCGACCGGCACACATCTTGCAACAATAAACTGGAAGCCATGATATACGCTCATTATTAATACAAACCTTTACATTTGGCGACGAGTAAACCCTTCATGGATATGGGAAACCTCTTGAGTTTGGTTATATTACTGGCTTAAATAGATTCGCCTTGCAAGATTTCTGGTAGGTGCCAAATGTTTTGTTTGCCGACGCCAGGATTAGGCTACCATGGTTATGCCTAATTGGATCCTGGATTGATGCTGCGTGATTCACCTCGACTAGGCTAGTGTTGGATTTAAGCCTAGGTGCCCTGTATGATGTTGCTGCAGTTTTGGGCGCATGTTTCTTCAAGCCTAGCATACGTTTTTGCTACCCTAGCATATCGAATTGTCGGTTGTTTGGGTGCTACATTAGCCTAAGTGTTTGTGGATACTGGTAATATTACAGAATAGGTCCGCAATGTCGTCGTCGTTGAATCAGATTAGAATTGATTGTTTTAATCCATCGAAAATTTCCTTGGAATTATGGCTAAGCCTATTAGAGGCACATTTTAGTCATTTAAATGTCACTGAGGCTGACGAGAAAAAAAATCTCCTGCTTGTGTCATTGGGTACTGATGTTTTTAGTGTTTTAGGCAATCTTTGTGCTCCTGATTTGCCCCACACAAAGTCTTATGCAGACTTGGTTCAGTTATTGAAAGGTCATTTTATTGTTACGCCTTCTTATCACAGAAGTTTGCTAGCCTTCCAGCAAAGAAAAAAAAGGAAGGATGAGAGTGTAAAAGAATTGTATGCTGATTTAAAGGCTCTAGCAAAGCATTGTAATTTTGGCAACCAATTTGATGGTAGAGTAAGAGATCAGTTATTTATGGCTGTAGATGCTGAAGTTTATTTTTCAAATATAGTGGCTCTCAACATAGATCTCCAAGCAATGACCTCTCAGGCTATTTTGGAGAGAATTTTGAACATGGAAAAAGCATTTGTAAGTGAGAAAGATGAGGTTCAGTCACAGGTTCAGGTTGTAAGAAGAAAATATGTAGGTTTATCTTGTCAACATTGTGGTTCCTCTCATGACAGCTTTTATTGTAGATTTAAGCATTTATCATGTTATAATTGTCATAAAAAGGGTCATTTACAGAAGGTTTGTAAAGAAGCCAAAAGAGAGAGTGGTTATAGTACAGCTAAAGGTTCAAATAGACCAAGCAAGAAAGATTTTAGGAGTAAACCTAAGTTTAATAGTAGGAAAACTGTAAAGATTGTGAATGATCAAGATGTATCATTAAGTGATAATGATGATGAGGATGATAAAGTGTTAACTGTCAGAGATAAAATCTATGCTGTTCATGCTGAACAATTTTATTTTTCTGTTAATAAGATCCAAGTTCCTTTTGAGGTTGATAGTGGTGCTACTGTTTCAACTTTGAATAAAGATTGGGTTGAGAAGTTGAATTTGAAAGTTGAACAATGTAAGAAACCCTTACAGGCTTATGATGATTTTAAAATAAAGGTTTTGGGAAAAGTGGTTGCTCCTGTTGTGTATAATGGATATAATGTATCACAAGTCTTTTATGTTGTTGGTTCAAAGAATACAAATTTATGTGGTAAAAATCTAATGAAACAAGTTGGTATTTATTTAGCAGGATTAGATGGAAGTACCAAGGTTAACAATGTTCATAATGTAAGTGTTGAACAAGTGTTTGAAGATTATAATGTTAATGTAAGCAAACCTATTTCTAGCATTGTAGCTAAAATTCATATAAAGAGTGATGCTATTCCAAAGTTTGTAAAAGCATGTACTGTTCCATTTTACCATAAAGAGATGGTTGAAGAGGCCATTGATAAACTTGTAAGTGAAAATATTATAGAATCTGTATCTCATAGTGAATGGGCTGCGCCTATTGTACCTGTGTTAAAAGAGAATAAGAAAGAAATTCGCATAAGTGCAGATTTTAAGCATTTGAATAAGCAAATACAATGTGATAAATACCCCTTGCCTAAGATTGATGAACTTTTGTGCAGTGTTGGCAAAGGCAAAATTTTTTCTAAGATTGATTTGAAGAATGCATATTTGCAAATACCTGTTGAAGAACAAAGTCAAGAGTTTTTAGTTATTAATACACACAAAGGAATGTATAAATACAAGAGGTTGCCTTTGGCTTGTCCTCTTCTCCTGGTATTTTTCAAAGATTTATTTCACAGATCTTATGTAATATTGATGGTGTTGCTGCATATATGGATGATATAGTTGTCAGTGGTGAAACTAAAGATGAGCATGATGAGAGACTCAAGAAAGTTTTAAATGTGTTGCAATCTCATAATGTACAGATAAATAAGAGTAAAACAGTTTTAAATATGGAATGTATTGAATATTTAGGTTACTGTATATCAAGTGAAGGAATAAAACCATCCCCAAAGAAGGTTAAAGCAATTTTGGATGCTCCTTGTCCTACCTCAGTAGCAGAGGTCCACTCATTTTTAGGGATGATTACATTTTACTGTAGATTTATTAAGAATTTTTCAACTAAATCAGCTCCATTGTATGATTTACTGAAAAAAGGTGCCAAGTTTGAATGGACAAAGATTGAACAGAATGCATTTAAATGTCTTAAGGAAGATTTTGTAGACTCTAAAGTATTAGTAAATTTTGATGGGTCATATCCCTTGTTTTAAGAAGTTGATGACTTATTTTTTATATGTGATGTATTGCAAATTCTAGGGGAAAGGAATGTTATGATATAAGTGATCTAATCCTTTATTGATAATAAGGTTATTCCCTTTATCGCACCTCTTTTGTTTTCATTGTACTTCTACCTATTTGGTTTCTAATGTTTATATTGATTGAGCCGACCGGCACACATCTTGCAACAATAAACTGGAAGCCATGATATACGCTCATTATTAATACAAACCTTTACATATATATATATATATATATATATATATATATATATATATATATATATATATATATATATATATATATATATATATATATATATATATATATATATATATATATATATATATATATATATATATATATATATATATATATATATATATATATATATATATATATATATATGCAGAGAAAGATGAATAACCCTTAAAGGTTATATAAATTGTTAGGTCGGGCTAGGTTAGGCTAAATTAACACTGATAATTTAATTAGTAAACATTGATAACTTCGTAACACCCTGGGATTCCATTTTCTACACAAGTTCAGAGTATAGTAACTATTTAATGTACCTAAAAAAAACTAAAATGCAAAAAAGAGAAATATATATATATATATATATATATATATATATATATATATATATATATATATATATATATATATATATATATATATATATATATATATATATATATATATAT
>JAXCGZ010020450.1:0-11502 GCA_037179515.1 Halocaridina rubra
TGATCTTTATGCGAAATAGTTTGTTGAGGTTGACAGAAGAATATTCACACAGCATTGTTGTATATGTATATACTGTATCAAGTTAATGATTTTATTTGTTTATGTATTTGGTTATTTGAAGGAATTAGATTTAATTTATTTAAAAAAATTCCAAGTACATAGCCATAAATACGATCTTTATGCGGAAGTTTGTTGAGGTTGGGAGAAGAATAGTCACACAGTCTTGTTGTATACTTATATACTTTATCAAGTTAATGGTTTTATTTATTTATTTTATGTATTGGGTTATTTGAAGTAATCAGACTCAGTTTATTTTTAAATTACCAAATACATAGACGTAAATGCTATCTTTATGCGAAAAACTTTGTTGAGGTTGGCAGCATTGTTATACTGCATGTGTATATACTGTATCAAGTTAATGGTTTTATTTATTTATGTATTTGGTTACTTGAAGGATTTAGATTTAATTTATTTACAAAATCACCAAATTCATAGTTATAGATACGATCTTTATGCGAAAAAGTTTGTTGAGGTATGCAGAAGAATAATCAAGCAACATAATTGCATACGTATATATCAAGTTCATGACTTTATTTATTCATTTATTTATGTATTTGGTATTTGAAAGAATTAGATTTAATTTTTATAAAGAGAGAAACAAAAAGGACAGCACTATAAGGACAATAAGAACACATTTTTGAGAGAAGCACCGTTGTAAAGACTGTCCTTCTCCCTCTCGTCCACCATATTGTTCATCTTTCTCATTCGCTGTAGATACATACTTTCAACATCAAGATGTCTGTTACTCTTTCCTTATGTTCGTTTCTTTGATTTTATCTATACGCAAGATGACGTATTCCAAAGGACAACTTCAGTCAGGTTTTTTGTGTAAAGAAAACCATTAACTCGATATATACGTATGCAACAATGCCGTGTGACTACTCTTATGTCAACGTCAACAAGCTTTTTTACATAAAGATCGTATTTACTGCTGTGTATTTTGGTAATTTTGTAAAGAAATTGAATCTAATTCCTTCAAGTTACCTTATACATAAAGAAGTGAACCATTTACTGATATGTATTTATACAACAGTGCCACATCACAACGTATTCGTCTGCCACGCTTAACAAACTGTTCCACATGAAGATCATATTTACAGCTATGTGTTTGGTAATTTTGTATATACATTCAATCAAATTTCTTCATGTAACCAAATACATAAACAAATAAATAACTAAAGCCATTATCTTGATATATACATATATATCATTGTTGCTAGATGTGTATTCTTCTGCCAAGCTCACAAATTCAGTGCACAAAGTTTGAAAGTACCACACAAGCCAGGTAGGTCGAAAAATTTATTTAATGATAATATATGAATAATTTATGTTCCTCTGTCGTAAATCGGGGACCCCTTGTATATATATTAAAAAAATAGTCCGTATGAAGTTGGTTTTTAAGATTTTCCCCCAAAATATTCATTAATTTTCCTTTTATAATTGCTACTATAAATTTTATTTTTACCAGATCAAAACCATGAAGAGCTCACAGAAGAGTATTGCTAAAGGACTGTTGACTACTTTATGCTATATAAGCAAATTAGAGAAAGGGATTTCTTGTGGCCAAAAGGGTGAACGTTGGTTGAGTGCCATCGCAGAAGGTGAAAGTGCCATTACCCTGGATAGGTAAGGAGGAAATCTTTTTGTGTTGAATATTTATTATTGATTAAGTGGACAGCAGTAGTCAGAGCATTAGGAACGGCATCCAGTGTGAGTGAGAAAGTGCATATTATGATGGAGACAAGCTCCCTACCATTTTTTTTTGTGTGGTTTTGACCTCCCTCTAGGTTAGTTGGAATGCCTAAGATTGCTCCTTAATGTGTGTCTTATTTGCTTACTGGGAAGCATCATGCAGAGATGGCTGTGAAGTCCAGCAGTTTTGGGATCTTGTAAAGAAAAGTAACCCCAGTCACCTAGCCTAACAATTTACTTGGTTATTTAATTATGTGGGAAATCTGGGGGTTACTTCTCTCTTCAGTACCCCATTTTTGTAATATCATTTAACCCAGCAAATTATTGCCTCATTGATGAGTAGATTAAATATTTAATTAGTAATAAATACTTCTACAGTTATGCATTGTGTTTGTTTGAGATCTGATGCCTCTCTTCTTTTGTTACACTTATGGCCACTCTGCTTAATTTGAGGTGTCATATTGGAGTGTGGTATGTGGGTAGTAGTAGTACTTATGCATCATTACTAAATTATATATATATATATCACAGATATGAACGTCTACATAAGTTCAGTTTGAATAGCGACAGTGATGAAAATATCATAAAAACACCAGAGAAGAAGCCATCTAGAAAATCCTTCCCACAACGAAGAAATAGCAGCATAGGAGGGAAGAAAATAGGACGACCTCGCAAAAGCCTTAAAGAAAAGTTATTACTTAAGCAGATGAACAAATCCTCTAGTTCTAGTAGCGAAGAAGTGATCTCCACAGATGGCGAATTTTCTGGCTTTGAAGAGAATTATTCCTCTGATGAAAACCGCAATGTCAGTAACTTAATATCAGACATAAGCTCGGGGAATAAAGAAAGCTTCGCCCAGTATGCAGCAAAGCACTTACAGAAATTCATACTTGAAAATCCGAATATCAGTGAAACGGCAGCACGTACAAAGTTGAGATGGCGATGGAAAAAGCTTGCCAAATCCCAGGCCGCAAAACGAAAAATAAGGTTGGAAAAAAAGATTGAAAGCAAAAGTAGGAATTCAGGTGCGAGCTGGTTAAAACGTAAGCATCGGACTTCTGTTGAAAAAGAGCATTTTGAGGACCTTGAGGTTACCACTGCCAAGCGTAAGAAAGTGGAAGACTCGAAAGACGGTAAGGGGGTGTATAAGATAGTTCGTAACGAGAAGGTGTGTTATACATGTGAAACTGCAAGTACTCGAGGAGGGGCCGATTTGATCCGATGTAAAGGTTTGTGTTGTGGAATATTCCACTTAAGGTGTGTGGGTTTGAGTGCCGTTCCAAAGCAAGACTTCAAGTGTTTAGAGTGCCAAACTGGTGAACATAAGTGTTTATGTTGTAAGAGTGCAGAAGGTACGACGCAGAGATGTACCGTTCCTTTCTGTGGTAAATTTTACCATGAGGAGTGTATACAGAGTTGGCCTCAAGTCTCCAAGAATAGACACCAAGAGGTTAGTGATGGTTTTGGTTTTTTCATGCTAAAAGCATATTTGTAGGGGTTGGACATCCAGCCATAAAACTTGAGCTGAAGTCAAACACTACCTCCAAAGGACCTGGAGTGACAGCGTCATCCTCAGGAACTTAGGGCTGTTTGGCCAGTCTGTTTCAGAAGCAACAATAACTAGCCTCCAAGTGGCTATTGAGAAGCAATACTTATCACTGTTATTACATCCTATACCAGTGAGTAGTGATTAAGTATATCCTAATTGTTCAAGCATTATAATGCTTCTTGAATATCAGAGAAATTAAGCATAGTAAATATTTCATTTAAAATTTTATTAACATTTATTTTATCATTAACTTGGGTGGTTGTAAATAGACATAGGGGAGTGCCGTAGCTCGGTGGTAGAGCACACAAGTCTGAAAGCAGTCGCACAGTTTTGAGCTCACTGTGGGGTGTAATGAAGGGTATCCAGCCTTAATACCTTGCCTCTAATGTGCTTCCACCCCCATTCGAATGGGGATTAATTGTGATGCATAAAACGGTACTTAATATAAGAATTTGATATGCATTTTGCTTACTGATATATTATTGTGGTGGTCATAGTTCTTCTATGACAACATGTGAAGGTATATACTGTCTTTGTACTGCTTGGTCTTGCAGAAATTTGTATGCCCACGACATATATGTCATATGTGTGCGGCAAATGCCGATGATATGAATGATCCAGTGGCCCGAAACCCTCCGTTCACGCGCTGCCTGCGTTGCCCCACAACTTATCATACAGGTTAGGAAGTTTTTTTTTGTTGAAGGGATTCCATTTTTAGAAATGGTAGGGGTAAGAATACCACCTCCACTTTCCTGTGTTGTAAAAGTCGGCTGCATGGGGGGAGTAAGGGGATTGGGAATCTCCTCATCTATTTCCTCCTACAGTATGAGTCAGGTTTTTGCTTTGGTCATCCTGTATCCTTGTTGGCTCTAAAGAAATAACTTTACATCCATTTTCACCAAGTTCATAAGAACTGGCAATCTCAGCCTTCCTGATTTTTCCCCCCCCTAGCATCTGATAAACTTGGTGAGGGTGGTAAGTAATAAGGAAGACCTGCTATCTTGTTTATTTTTAACTTCATTTATGGCCACCCATCTCTCTTAAGCTAGTTATGGTGTTATTTTGAAAAAAATAATTTATAGACCCAAATTTGTTCTAATATTTGCATTTATACACACAGTTTTGTTCGAAATTTAGGCATTTATAAACCTGAGTTTGTTAAAAATGTTGACATATCTAAAAAAAAATTTAGTTCGAAATATTGCCTACATAAACCTATTTTGCAAAAATTTGAGCAATTTTTACATAATTATTATTTCTTTAAAGGGGAGGAGTGCATAGCTGCTGGATCAGAGGAAGTATCACTTAATCACCACATCTGTACAAAGCACGTCAAACTGCCCAAAAACAATATGCATCACGTCAATGTTAGTTGGTGTTTCTGCTGCTCAAAGGTAAGGAGAGATTTGAAGTTACACTACTGCTGTTAGGTAATAAGATTCATAGTTGCGGATTATGAATTTTAAGGTGGAGGCAGGGGAAATGGGCGATCTGGAGGCAATTGCTCCGCTATAGGGACCTTTTATGGGAGAACCCGGAAGACTTCATTGATTATAGTAATCCTGAAAATTTTGACTATAGGGACCTTTTATGGGAGAACCCGGAAGACTTCATTGATTATAGTAATCCTGAAAATTTTGACTGTATAGCCGAAAATAGTGCACGCAGAAGTAGAAATATTCTTAACAGTAATTAAGCAAGCGAGATATATTGCGTAATCATATCTAAAAAAACAGAGACTGGGATGCCAGTTGTATTTACAAGGGTTATCTGACCAAATGATTGTCTTTCAGACAGAAAACCTTTTCTTTGCCTATTGGAGATAAAGGTGAATTTTGGAAGTTTGTCTTTACCATGCCATTAGGCTTGAAAAATACTGCATTACATAATTATCATTTTAGAATGTTTTAACATTTTTAGGAGTACTTTGTCAGTTATAAGAATGGTTTATGTGCGTTTTTTCCCCCCATATCAAAGCTATAGCTGTGAAGATACTCTTTCAACATTATCTCATGTTTCTTCTAATGGCTACCTACACTGAAATGTGTCACAAGCCTCTCCTTACTCTTAAATTTACATGCTAAGAGAGGTTGTAGAATCCATTCAGGATATTTAAATGTTGGACCTCCATGGTTAGAGACAAGCACCTAAGCCACATATCTACTTAAAGGTGAGGTATGTAAAAGTCTTAGAAATATCGGTTTAACATCTAGTTCCTGTTTGTTATTTTATTTGTCACTGGTAATCTCCATTTGAATGTGGGTGGACACAGGGTGGAACTGGAGAGAGAGTTAAGGTTGGATTCACTTCCTACTGCCAGTCAGTGTGCTCAAACACAGGTGTGTCACTTCCTGAGGCAAGTGCTCTAACCACTGCACTCCCATGGTCCCCATTTTCAGTTTTTAATATTTTTCCAATACTTCCAGGGTGGATCGCTTCTGTTATGTGACCAGTGTCCAGCTGCCTTCCACGCGGATTGTATGAAGATCACTGCTCCAGAGGGTAGCTATGTTTGTGAAGACTGTGAAAATGGAAAGTTTCCTATCTATGGAGATGTTGTGTGGGTTAAACTTGGATTGTATAGGTATAGTAATGATGGATTTTTTCTTTTTCTGATTAACTATTTAAGTACTGTTGTCCCTCATCTTATGCGGTTTTAAATAGTATGGTTTTTACCCTACACAGCAGGAAAATAAAAAACACCAATGACTGAACATTTCCCTTAAGAAACTACAATATAGCAAATACTGTGCTGTTGTTACATAAATTTAATTCGTAATAGGTAAACTTTAATTACAGTATAGTAATATAGGCGTAATTTAAAGTTTGGGAATAGAGTATTGGCAAGCATAAACACATTAGGATTCTGAAAATAGACAATTTTTTTTTACTTTGGGAGTGTTGAAACCAATTGGCTTCTTAAAATGAGGAAATTTTTATTTTATATGTGATTAAGTAAGTCAGTGGCAGCTGCCTTGTTTGTGTTACCAGTAATTTACT
Source organism: Halocaridina rubra (assembly GCA_037179515.1). Lineage (NCBI taxonomy): Eukaryota > Metazoa > Arthropoda > Malacostraca > Decapoda > Atyidae > Halocaridina > Halocaridina rubra. Next base: position 6,302 of record JAXCGZ010020450.1, read on the forward strand.
ATATCATTATTGATCACACTGGTTGCAGAAAAGGAATTGGAGTAGGCATAGAAAGACTTAACATTGAACTGTCCTGGACGGTCCTTTTTAATTCTAAAAGGCCTTCAGTTTCCAATAGAAATTTTCTGAAAGTAGGTTATAATAGACACATACGTACATCTATAAGATTTGCTCTTAAGGTTTCAGTACTTTGTACGTTTACATTTGCCAGGTCAAAACACGCATTTTAGCTCCTGGTAAATGTGTGTACTTTGACTTGACCATCCCTCTCACAGGGGGTGGTCGCTTACCGTATTTGTATGTACATTTATCATTATTTTCTAGGTGGTGGCCCGGTCAGGTCCTACATCCCAGGTATATTCCTGATAATATTGAAAATCTACCCCATCAGCAAGGAATGTTCTGTGTCCATTTTTTTGGCTCCAATGATTATTATTGGGTTACTCGTGGCAGAGCCTTCCACTATCAGGAAGGGGTAAGTGTCTGGTCCCAACAGGAAAAAGGAAGGACATTATCTAACGAGTTCTTAATTATAGATTTTAACGTCAATTTGTACGTAAAGAGGTAATTCGTTACCCAGTTTGTTATACTGTGTTGACATAGATGTTTGTATTCGATACAAAAAAATTGTCAGTAGGACACGGGTCATTAACATTATCCTGTTAAGAAAAATTTTTTCCATAATCTTATGATTTGCTTCTACCTCTGATGTACAGAAAAGCCTTGATTAATGTCAATAGAAGGGATTCGCACCTTGTGTTAGTGTGTGTGCGTGATTGTGTGTTGGATCGAAGCTTTCGTCTTTAACTTGACTCCATTTTTCTTTCATTTCAATACAGATGATTAGTTTTTAACCAATGCCGACATTTAATATATTTTTCTTTTTTCATAGGATAAAGGTTCCAGAGCTGCTTCAAGCAAGACCTTGGAAATGCAATTTCAGCGGGCCATTGAAGAAGCGCTCGTTGCCTTCAGAGCGCACAAAGCAAGACAGGCTCAGCTGGAAGCTGTTCGTTCGGGGAAAGGAAATTTGGTTAGTTGGTCATGTTTCTTTTACTGATTTAGTGTCTCAACCCCAGTTTCATGTTGCCATATCCAGTCACGGTCAGCAGGGTTTCTACAACCAAAAGGAAAAACTGCATAGCAACAAGAAATGTAAATGGCTTCTAGCTTTTATTATACTATCATAATGATAATTTTACACGACCACTGGCTTAGTTTACTGGCTAGAATATTTGACTTGGGAGATGACAAACTGCTGATTGAGCCACTAAGATATTAAGAAGGGCATTCATCTTTATTTCCCCACATTCAGTCTGTCTCAATAGACTCCCTCCATGAGAAGTAATTTGTCCCATAAAGTGGTATAAGACCATAAAAATATGGTATCCCTCTTTGGCTTACCAGTGACTTGGCAGTTAAAAGTCCAAACAATTTGGTATGACACTTCATATTTATAAAGTCTTCCTTTGAGTCGAACAAGTAAACCACTCACTCAGATTTTATTATCTTTCTTTTTTTGAATATGGAAGCAACGCGTTTTTGACAAAGTGAATTGGTTGATGGGGTTTATAATTCGATTTCCTCTTCAAAATATTACTTACATATCAGTTATGCTCTTGCATAATAGGAATGACGTGGCCAATAACAAGTAATTTCTGTATGTAAAAGATGTGGAGTCAAATCAGTCATTTAAGTTAGACTTTAGAAACTTACAGAGGTGTGAGCTTCTTTTTTGGTTTTGTAGAGGTTTTTGTTCTGATTCATATAACCAAGAATATTTTGAAGTCATTTCCTAGATAGTAATTTATACACTCATTTATCTTCGGTGTTTCTAGTGCATTTGAAGGGGATAGAGCACATGCCATGAAATATTTAATTTTAGGAAGGGCCACAATACATAAAGGGGCAAGGATAATCAGAGTATAGTAAAAGACTTGCTGCCTTTTCAGGGTATGCTATAGTAAAAAAAAGAAAATAATGTATTATTTTGGTATATGGACTTTAAACTGTAGAGATGTACACACATTGCACATTACAGTCTCATTCTTCTGTCCTCTGAAGTGTTATTGCTTATATACATAGTATTGTCATTTAGTAGGATTTCCATATCTAAAGTGAGTTGCAAAAATTAAAACCTGTATCTCTTATTGAATCTGGCCTGCGGCTCTTTGCGTGTAGTGGCGCTGATGATGATAATGATCTCTTACTGAAAGAACCATATTTTCAGTACAGTCAGTTAACAAATCTCCTAGCTACTTGTTTATCAGAAGCAAAAATAAAAGCTTATACTTTTTCTCATTGTATCTTCCTTTGAGGTCCTATTTGTTGCACGATGTTGGAGGTGATGCAATGATGATGTTGATTATCTTGAAGGAACAGTATTGGAATTATAGTCAATTAACAAAAACTTCTTTTCTTGTATCTCAGAAGCCACCACCATATGTGAAAATAGACTCCAATCGGCCAGTTGGCAATGTCCGTTTAAATAAGTTGGATTTAGCTGCTGTTAATAGATGTGATTGTAATCCCTATTCTGAAAATCCATGTGGAAGTGATGAGAAATGTCTTAATAGGTAAGTAGAGTTTTTTAATTAATGTATGTTTCCACTCCAGTCTACTGCTCTTGTATACATTACTGTTTATATGATATTATTAAAGGGGACTGCTTACATCCACACATGCCAGCAACACAACATACACTACCTGAGAGCTGATCCTATAGGAAAACCCGGGATCAGCAGTTACCTTCCTTCTCAGGGCTGCTTTGCCAGACAACTTTGGGAGCAACAACTAGAAGGGACTAGTTAGGGGTTAGCAAATTGCTATTCTTGAAGTTTTTTCATACCACTAATCAGCAGTTTTGGGGATCAGCATAAGGTGTTATGATATAGCCTTTTTTATTTAATTGTGTTAAGAATACAAGTGAAAAGGTACTTTGGCTTATTGAGAATTCTGCAGGGCGCTTGAAGAGCATCCAGATTTACTTCTCCTCCTCCAACCTGTCTGTGTACCTCCATTGGAACGGGTATTAATAGTGACGTAAAATAGCAAACCAGCAGTTGAAAATTTAAATTTTTTAAGAAGATATCTTCAAATAGAGGATGGTTAAATTTTTGAGAAAGTAACAAAATGCATATAGCATAAGTTTTCAGAATACAACTTAATATCTTGTGCATACAGTTGAAGTAATTTTGAACTAACTGAAAATAAATAGGAAGCTTAGTTATTAAGAGTGCAGCATTATAAGGAGGGTCTATGACATTTGAGAAAACAGTATAAACAATTTAATAAGAAACAACTGAAACCCTAAATTTTGCAAAATAGTCGAAATAAATCAATAATTATTTTGCCCCTTGAAGAATGCTGATGTTCGAGTGCGTTAGAGAAGTGTGTGGAGCGGGAGAACGTTGCGGCAACCAGCGCTTTCAGAGAAGACAATATGCAAACGTATCTTGCTTTAGAACTGATGCAAGGGGTTGGGGTCTTAAGACCACTGAAGACATTAAAAAAGGTAATTATTTCTAGCTGTTAAGTATACTTGTGAATTATCTTTTTAATTATATTAATGTTTTGCTTTTGGTCGTCTAGGGTAGCACAGTGGTTAGTGTTCAATTCGGGAAGTGATAAACTTTTTAAGCCCATTACTGGGTGCTAGTTAGGGCTTCCAGCCTTAATTTCCCTGCTCCAACCTGTCTGTATCTACCCTCATTCAAATTGGGATTATTAATGACCCAAAACAGCAGACAAAAAGTCTAAATGAAGTCTTATTTCATTCATAATTCCCAATGCAATTACTTTTACAAATAATTGTCAATAAGGTTAATAGAAAAGTAGTTTTCCTGTTAAGATTTACAAAAATAAATTTCATGCAACATAAATAGTGCATGCTACTCATTTAGCTTCTCTGTTAATCAGAATTGAAAGTTGAAGCAAAAATTCATATGTACAAAGATCGCATTTCTCCTTATTAATGAGGTGGCCGAGTCAAAGCAGGTATTCACCAGAAGCTAATGTAACTCAGTTACCCCTCTTAGATTTTAAAAGGCTGCCACATTTTATTTCACCATGCTTGGGCCATCTACATGGAAAATGGCAAGCATCTTCTGCTGTGAGGCCCTAAATATACACTGTTGTTTAATATGTACTTGTGATGCTGTAATTTAAAAAGATTTATGTAGCCTAAGGTCCTGGTATATGTTTTCCAGGTGACTTTGTCATTGAGTATGTTGGGGAGTTAATTGATGATGAAGAGTTTGTGCGTCGCATTGAAGAGATGCATAATCTTAAAGAAGAAAACTATTACTTCCTCACAATTGACAAGGACATCATGATTGATGCTGGGCCCAAAGGAAATCTTGCAAGGTGAGGACTCTTATGACATTTGACTTCAATATTCTGCACCTTATCTAGACTTGCTCACCAGCAAATTTGTTCTGTATGGTATTGTAATGTTGTTATTGTTTGCTATTTTGTCACTTAAACCCCATTCAAATAGGGGGGGGGGGGAACAGACAAGATTGAGGTGATAATTGTATGCTGGATCACTGTCATAACACTCAGATGTGAGCTGGAACGCAAGGTTCTCTCTTTCTGAATCGAACGCTCTAACTGCCGCACTACCGTGGGCCCCTATTAGTACTTTTAGGGTAGTGTGAACATAAAAGTAAACTACATGTAGCAGTAAATTATTTATCCCTGGTGTTGGGGAGAAAGAAGATATCGCTTTTATTCCCTGAGTGTTGTTAAATTTAATTGAAAGTGATTGGAGGGCAAAAGGCTGCCATTTAAGTGTTATCTTCTGTGATTTGTTTTGTTTATGATGAAGACTTGCAGCTTCTTTGTTGTGTTGTCTTGTAGCAATCTTGCTGACCTCAGCAGGATATGGCGTGATAGAAAAAAATAACTGTTTCTTTAGATGGGGATTAGGAAGGACATAGAAAAAATAACTTGTTATTTTAGATGGGCGTCAGGAAGGACATCCAGCTTTAGGACTGCCTTCGTCTTATTCAGGGTAAATAACTGGGTAAGGGCATCGTCAAAATTGTTTTCAAATTTTGCGGGCTTGTGCTTAGACAAAGTGGACACCAGAACACTGCCTATGGTATCCCATAATTTTCTGGTATTGTATGGCATCTATGTTTTCCCCTCATATTTTGTAAGGCTCTCAGTGTGGATGGACGTTAATTTATAATCAAGCA
>JAXCGZ010020451.1:0-11449 GCA_037179515.1 Halocaridina rubra
TATTATCATCATTATTACTACGAATTCGTAATTAAACCATTATTTTTACTATAAATAATGTAGTTTTGGTTGAATGAACAAGAGTTACTTAAAGATTCTCTCTCTCTCTCTCTCTCTATTCTACCCACCCCCCCACACTCTCTTTGTCCCAGCCAACTAGGGAGGGGCACTTTACACAGTTATTAAAAGTAAATAAACCAACAGATGTACAAATAATGATGAGCCCTTAATAATAATAATAATGATGATGATGATAATAATAATCTCCACAGTCACCATCAAAGGAAAATTATTGTTGCCAATGATAATAATAATAATAATAATAATAATAATAGTAATAATAAGATCTAAGCAGAATTATTGGAATAGACATCATGAAAGTAATGCAGAGGTATATTAAAACCCAGCAGAGAGCTGGATATTCATTACACATCTTTTATAATCCCTTCACATCTGACAGGACATTACACTCTCCATCTCTGTTTCTCTTTACAACCAGATAAAGTCTGTTTTATTTTATCATTTTTTGGCCCATCCTGGTGTCACAATAATCTTTAAAAAAAAAAAAAAAAAAAAAATTGGCCAAAAAAAACCCGCGATACAGTGAGAACGCGAACCAAGAAACGCGAATAACCGGGGGAGCACTGTATATATATATATATATATATATATATATATATATATATATATATATATATATATATATATATATATATATATATATATATATATAATACAGTATATATATATATATATATATACAGTATATATATATATATATATATATATATATATATATATATATATATATATATATATATATATATATATATATATATATATATATATATATATATATATATATATATATATATATATATATATATATATATATATATATATATATATATATATATATATATATATATATATATAACTATTAGACTACGAAGGTTGGAAAACAGAAAGATTATGAGTGTAAGGGGTCCTCAGTTTACACTGTCCTCGAGTTATAGTGTTTCGTGGTTACAACACATCTCCCATAAATTATTTTGCTTCTTTTTTGATAATTTTTGGCCTGTATTATATATCTCAAGCATAAAGTAGATTCTTCTGATGGCATTGCTTTGAAGAAAAGGAAAGCCATCACTATGGGAGTGAAATTGAAGATAAAGAAATGCATGGAAAAGGGAAAAACTTTAATACTGCATTAGCATAGGTGCTTATTTCTATGTTCCGACTTACACTGAAATTCAGGTTACATCACATTTCAGGAACAGAACTCTGATGTAAATCGAGGACCTCCTGTATTTATGCATCTTCAGAGATAACTTTGAAGATGAGTAAATATCTACATAAGCTGCTTATTCAAATAATTTTCCTTTTGGTTTCATTTATTTTGAATAGAATTTTACTTCAGTGTGTAACATTCATTTTTTCTGAATTGTATTGCACTGAAGCACTAATTTTTATGTATATGTATTTACTGTTTAAAGGGATTAAAAGTGTTTGTTTTAGCTAAGATGTTAAATTCTCAAACTTATTGATGGATATGTCTTGAGGAATATGATCACACTTTATTATTTAAATCATATTTTTAAATAGATAACAAATTAAGTTTTTAAATTTCTTCATGAAATGTGAGCTTACATAGTACATAACAGGAGTATGAAATGGATAACCTCTTATTCATTTCGTACATGTATACAGAGAGTAATATTATTTTGTTTCCCTTATCTTTCTTCTTGTTCCACGTTGCCACAGAATGTTTATCTACCTAATGTTAGCAACATCTCTTTTAAAGGGTATTCGGAATCTGGTATGACTTGTTTAAAAACTTGCTGTATATTTTGTACCACCCAGCCTGAAAGGTATGAGTATACACACACACTCTGCTGAAGCCTCACTTAGCCTGTTAGCGATTGTTATCTTCATTGTCAGACGAGAGTCTTTCCAGTCTATAATGCAGGGTGCATCTGTGATGCAAGTGTAGGAAATCCTGTCAGTAGAGTGCCACTGCCATGGTTATGTCATAAATCTGTTCATAAGCTACAGTGGGGTTATTGCATGGTTCATACACTTCTGCATGGCCAAACAGCCCTGAGTACCTAAGAAAGGCCTCTGCCGATCTTGGACTTTCCCACAGAGCTCTTAGGAAGTGTATACTGTGCGTTGGCAAATGTGGTACTTTTTAATGTAGTCTTCCATAGAGTTTCCTGATTGCTTTCAATGTTTCCATTTAAGAATCTTTGAGGAATGACCGCCAGTCTTACTTCATAGAAGAAAAAATTTTGTTGATACATGTGTTATGTTGAAAGAGAGGTAATCCCCTGGGTGACCCAAGCCTTTCCCAAGTTCTCTTGCCCCTTGAGGAGCAGTTTGGGTTCTTTTCCTGCTCCTCATCTAAGTTATCAAGCTTCCTCTTCAGATATGGAGCTCTGGAGGGCAGAATCACGACAAAGTCGCTGCCACTCATTGTCTATACACTTCTATTAATATTGAACAGTTACACTGTAATGTCATCTTTATATTTATTTAATTATGGAATCTTTTCTATATATATATATATATACACCTGTTATCTAGAAATCTTCTGGATAAAATAAATCAGTATATATTTAAATGACATTCACTGCGAGTTATTTTATCATTCAGGCCTCTACTATGATGCATGTTTTGTTAATTTTTTGGGCTTGACCCACAATATGTTTCACCTGACTATTCCGGTTTTCCTTTACTAGCAGGTATTTTATATACGTGGCAGTGTTTCATGTAATTACTTTGGTTTTCCCTCTTTGATTTTCCTACATTCCTCCCTTTTTGCTTTTATTTTCATTCAGAGGTATATATATATATATATATATATATATATATATATATATATATATATATATATATATATATATATATATATATATATATATATATATATATATATATATATATATATAAATTATTCAGTTACCTTGGCTGTTTCCCCCAATTTGGGGGGTAGCCAACATAAAAAAAAAAGAAACAATAAGGGGATTACTTTGCTCTATGGGCAATGACGAGGGAGCTGGCACTGCTAGAGCGCCACAGCCCATCCTCCTGGCTCTTCCACATCCTGTGTCGCTTCATAATACCAAGTTTCCTACTGCCCCTACCACAGGGCTACCTCTGTAAGATGCAGCCCCGTGGTAACAGCAGATGCCAATCGGAGCTGCGTCACAATCGCTTGCCACTCATTCCTATTCCTAGCACGCTCACTTGCTTCCCTCACATCCATCCTCCTATCATTCAGGGCTCTCCTTGATCCATCCATCCTCCCAAACCTAGGCCTCCCTCTAGCATTTCTCCCATCAACTCTCGCATTCATCACCTTTTTCAGCAGTCTTTCATCATCCATCCTCTCCACATGGCCAAACCATCTCAGAACATTTATATCTACTCTGGCTGCCAATCCTCTCCTCATACCCGTTCTTGCTCTCACCACTTCATTCCTAACCCTATCCAACCGAGATACACCAGTCATACTCCTCAGGCATTTCATCTCAAAGCTTCGGAAGAAAACTTGTTTGCAGGATGTAAGGAAATACTTTTTCAGTGTAAGAGTAGTTGATAATTGGAATTCGCTAAGCGAGGAGGTAGTTAATGCTATCTCAATCCATAGTTTTAAGGACAGGTATGATAAGTATCACTAAGTCTAAAAATGGAACCGATCAGGAGACGGGAAGATACGAGCTTTGGGCTCTTTCCCGTAAACACAATTAGGTAATCACAATTAGACAATTAGGTAATCACATTTAATTTCCGTCTCTCATTTACTTTCATACCCCATAATTCTGATCCATACATCACAGTTGGCAAAACCACTTTCACCCACCTGCTATTCTTCATCACTCCTTTCAACGCACCCAACACTTTACATCCTTCATTCACTCTGTGACACACATCTGCTACAACTCCACCATTTGCAGCTATAAACGAGCCTAAATACTTAAACTGATCAACTTCCTCAAGTGTCTCTCCTTTGAACGTAACATTCAATCCAGCACCATCCTCATTTCTTGTACACTCCATAACCTTACTCTTTCCTACATTCACTATCTACTTCCTTCTCTAACACATCATTCCAAATTCTGACACTAACTGACACAGCTTCTCCCCTGGATTTGCCACCACCACAGTATCATCTGCAAACAGCAACTGATTCAGCTCCCACTTGTTATCAATCATCCCCATCTACCATTCTCAAATCTCGACGACGCACTCGCCCATTCACCTCTCTTACGACTCCAGCAATATGCAAATTGAACAGCCATGGTGATATGACACATCCCTGTCTCAGTCCCAAACTCACTGGAAACCATTCACTTCATTCCCTACCCTAACACAAGCTCTACTGCCCTCATGCAAACTCTTCACTGATTAAAACAGTCTACCATCAATTCCATATAACCTCAAAACATTCCACATTGCCTCTCTATCAACTCTTCCTATTAATCAGTATCCTACCATACACTTTTCCTACCACACTCAACAAACTTATATCCCTAAAATTACTGCATTCATACACATCTCCCTTACCTTCGTATAGGGGCACTATATAAGCAATCACCAATTCCACTGGCACCATTGACAACATAAAAGCATATATTAAACACTCATTAACCATTCCAATGCAGTCACATCCCTTTCTTTCAACATCTACACTCTCACACCATCCATTCCAGGTGCTTTACCCACTTTCGTTTCATCCAATGCCCTTTTCACCTCCTCTCTTGTAATCTCTCTCTCATTACTGGCACTTGAACACCCCCCACTGCCACTATAGCTGCCTCTCTATCTCCTCAAGATTAAGCAACCACTCAAAATATTCTGCCCATCTTTTCCTTGCATCGTTCCCTCTTAACATCTGTCCATTCACATCTTTCACTGTCTCTTCCATGCTCGATCCACCCTTCCTTACTCTCTTCACGTCTTTCCAAACCTTCATTTTATTCTCCTCATATGACCTACTAATATCCTGTCCCCAGCTAACATTTGCCAATCTCTTCTCTTCCTCTACCTTCCGCATGGTTTCCACATTTTTCTCCCTATACCTTTCATACTTCTCCCTACTGTTACACTGCAGCCATTCCTCAAAGGCCCTCTTTTTCTCTTCCACCCTCATTTTCACCCCTTCATTCCACCACTCGCTGCCCCTCCTCATGCCACCTTCAACAAACCTCTTTCTACACACATCACTTGCATGTCCCACACAACCTTCTTTCATCAACCCCCATTCCTCCTCTAACTCCCCAAATTCTTTCTTTCACCCTGTCATATGCCACTTGATATTCCTGTCTCTTCTCTGGCTTTTTCAACTCTTTCACCTTCACCATTTCCCTTCTACATCCCCCCACTCTATTGCTACTACCACTTTTGCTGCAACCAAAAAATGATTAGACATCCCAGCAACCATACCCCTAAATGCATGTACATCTTTCACTCTACCAATCATTCTCTCTGCTACTAACACATAATCCATCAATGCTCTTTCTTTCACTCTTCCATTTGCCACTTTCATTCATGTATACTTCTTTATTAACTACTTCTTGAAAAAACTATTACCTATCACCAACTCTTGTACCACACACATAGCTAACAGTCTCTCGCCACTCTTATACACACCTGGTACCCCATACTTTCCAACAGAACCTTCTACCTCTCCATCACCCACTCTGGTATTCAAGTCACCCAACACAACTTCATTGTTCCTTCTACTCAGACCATCCACACACCTAATTAACTTATTCCGGAATTCATCCCGCTCTTCCTCACTTCTCTCACATCCTGGCCCATACGCACTAACAAAGACCCAACATTCCCTACCCATCCTAACCCTCTCCCAACCAGCCTAGATGACACTTCTTTCCATTCCACTACCTTATTTACCATCCATTCACTCAGCAATAATGCCACACCTTCTCTCGCTCTCCCCCTTTCAACCCCAGACACCCTACGTGTCACCTCACCAAATGCCACCTCTCCTTTTCCTTTCATCTTCGTCTCACACAATGACAATACACCTATCCTCCTCCTAACTCAAAATCTGCATTTTGATATACTTGGCTTCAGTATCCATAGTCCACAACCCCCTCTTCAGTGAACCGAATACCAAAGAAGGATTTACCAATTTCGCAAGCAATTCTTGGCATCTCTGTTCTGAACAGTTTCATATCTTGCCATTCTTACTATTTGTTAACAGGTCAGATAGGATTTTCCCTTAAGGTAATGACGAAGAATTTGTATTACTGTCATAGTTTGCGCTGCTCCCCATGGTAGCTATGAATTGAGGTATATAACTGATTTGATGCTCTACTGACCAAGTGGCTTTCAGATTCACCATGCACTTACCCAATTTTTAAGGCTAAATGAATATCCTAATTTCATGATGGAAATAACAATTGTTACTATATAACACACAAGACCAGTAAGAATGATGTCTATATTCACACTGTTCAGGGTGGAGTCTGTGGCCCATGAGATGTTCACATTCAAGATCTCAATAATCTGGAATGCTTACTTAGGATATTAGACTCAGAGTTTTGTTCCAAATTCATTAAATAACTGATCATCCTTGAAAATCCTCAAAGTTGAATCCAAAATAAACGTGCCCTTAATCATTTACATACGATATTTATTATAGAATATGACACAAACAATCTAGTCAGTTATGTGGTGCTGTGTACTAGATTACAGATGTATAAACAACTGATTACTTTATCTGTTTTATATTATATGTATTATTAGTAATATACTCCATTACGAAGCTAGAGTAGGTAATTTTAGATTCAAAGCATCTGTTTTCATTGACTGTAATCAGTCATGACATGTTCTGATTTTTACCCACAATTAGTGAAATATTTTTGTGTTCAGCAGCAATAGCTCTTTGAAGGAGATTCTGAGTTTTTAAGGATTACAGATTTGTTTATATTTTTATTCATAATGGAATACTTTCCTTATGTAATGTCACCAATTACTTCCATGCTTGAGCACACTTGTATTTCACTACTCATATGATTCTGTTTCACAAATACTTTTGCCCTTGTATGTTAATAATGATGGTATATTATGAAATTCTGAAGGCAGTTTTGCTTTAGTTGCTTGCAGTAGTGTCTTAAACAGATGTGTGTTTTGCTCTTGTGAGCAATTGTTTGATGGTTCCAACTATCTATTAATCAATTTGTCTCATTTTGCTTTGATTCTTTATGTTTTGCAATAGTAGTCTTTCCTGGCAGAACTTTTCTCAAGAGAAAAATAAAAGATAATCAATCCCAAGAACCCTGAAGAATGAAGTTCATCATTCAACACATAATGGAAGGAATAACAAAGAAATATCAATTTCATTACAAGGACAGGTCAAAAGGAAAATGGCCACAAAGGACTAAGCTTTCAACACATTACCAGGAATGGTAGGAAAACGAAAAATGCTATTCCAAGTGGGAAGACCACGTCTTAGCAGAGGGATTTAGTGCAAAGTGAAAGTGCATATAGGAATCCAACACCAGCTGAAACAAAATTTGTAATGCAGAAAGAGGAAGAGTCTGCTTGTAAGGAATTCCTCCCTAACTTGTAGATGAAACCAACGTCGCCAATCAAGATAAGGAAGGAACTGCAGGTGCAGCAAATAGTCAAGAACTAATTCAGAGGCACAACAGTAGTGCAAAAGCCATAAACTGGGCACATAAATCTAAATAATCCAGCATGCTAAAGGGAAAGGGGAATCCAAAGAAAAAGTATGACTCAGGCAAGGAAGCATACACAAGAAATAAAACTCACTGCTCTCATGAATTTAAAAAAAAGCTCCAAAAGATGAGCTGGGCCTAGGACAGTGCACTAGAAACTACTAATTCCCCATGTTAATCACACAAAAAGAAGCTAAACACGGGCCTGATGAACACGCCAATACACTGGCCCATAATAACTGGAGCCAAAAACACTGCACCTACTCAAGAAATGATGAGAAAGTACATCAACACTGTCAGTAAAATAATGCCATCATATTAAGTCACATTAACAAGTGTGTGATGGACTTTACCACGCTGAGTTTACTCTGCTTGGGTTATCCACAAGGTAAGTGAGTAAGGTAATTCTGCCATAAGGCCCAACAGCAGCAGCTGGTTTATCCCCACTGCTTCATCATATGGCAACTCGTCCCCATACCCACCTGCTACAAGAAATCCATTTGGACTGCTTCCTCATACACAATCTTCCTCCACTCAATCTTATCTCTTGCACTCTCTCTTCCCTGCTCCACTGACATATCACATGCATCCGATGCACTTTTCACCCCATTGATCCAACTGATTCTAGATTTTCCTCTTGACTTTACTCCAATTACTTCTGCACTTCGTATACTCTTTGATATTAGTCCATTTCTCAACATATGAAAGAATGAGTAATGAATAACTAGCAAAGAGAGTGTAGAGTACATGAATAATTTGACCATGGCCAAAAGGGAGACCCAGAATGGGATGGATTGATGGGGTGAAAAGAGTCTTATTGGATGCACATTGTATGTCAGTGGTGCAGGGAAGAGAGAGGGCTAGAGATAGGAATGAGTGGAGAAAGACTGTATATGTAATTGACACATGCCGTAGGAATTTCTCGCACCTGGTAGCTCAATAAACAAAAACAGGTAGGTAAGGGAGTGGTTGCTGTGTGATGAAGCAGTAAGGGTAAAACCAGCTGCAGCTGTTGGGCCTCACACCTGTAGATCCTTGCCCACTTACCCTGTGGTTGATCCAAGCATGATAATGGTGTGAGAAAATTTTGAATCCCTCTTTCCCCAAGAAGCTTTGCACTGTAAGCATATTTAAAAGACTGATGTACTCTCCTCATGTTAAACGCTTCTCCTGCTGTTGTGTTTGGTATTGTTACATCACAAATGAGAAGGCATTGGCTCTGTTCCTTCAGATAAGATTGTACTGGCCACAGAGGATTATCACATATCTGATATCTACCACTTGGATGAACTATTGATTGAAGTGTGCAATCAGCATTACCCTCGTGTTAGCTCCCTAACCATCTAAAGGAGTCTGACTGTAAATAATATTCATTATTGTTGTAATATCTAATCCTGTTTTACTTTTCTGTATCTTCCCATTTTATCATGGTTGGACTGTCTCAGGTATATCTTTTGAAAAACGGGTTGAGTTATTCAATACTAGAAATGAAAACATAAAAGAGCATGAAGTTCAGAACTAGCAAATATTGTAGCATATTATGAAAGAACTTGTAGCCAACGCATGAAGTTTAATAACTGTAGGTTAGTGCATCATAGCTGCAACGCTTGTGTCAGATGGATGGTAGGGGGCATTTTAATTAATAGACCTAAACCATTAGATGCATTGAAAGTTCTACATCAGAGGATCGTTATACCAGGAAACTACCTGTACTTAAAAGTGAAATATGATTATATATTACTAGGATAACAAATAATATTAATAGTCCACTCCTTTTGAGGGAGGAATGATAGAGTTGTGGGTAATTCTTATGACACAGTTTAGTCAATAGCCCATCCAAGGGGTAGATCTCAAATAGATAATTCTCTAATACCTGAAGTCAGCATAACCATACATGGAGGTAATGAAGGGTCAGAGCCAAGGCGTTCTTTTGATGTGAGGCAACAACACCAGACACTGCAGTAGAAGAGCTATACAACATCAGCATCCTGGAGAAACTTTCTGTGGAAAGTGAACACTCAACTATTATGTGCATAAGCAGTAAATACATTTACAGTACTCCTTCTGTGGGTTTCCTTTTCCATCACTAATGCTATGCATTCTTAACAATAGAATGACGCATTATCTCTTGGGGTGTGCTAAGCCTTAGAATGTGGGTTCCTCTATGTTTTATGATGCATTGTAACAGAATACTCAGAAGGAAATAAAGTCATTTATTATTATTAGTCTTACAGAGACCTCAAAATTTAGAAGTGGTAATATAGGTATGTATCCCTTTCCCCTGATGATCAACCGTGGATGGTCATCATTTTGGATATCTGTAATCCCCCTATCTTATTTTAATAACTAATATTAAGGAATCCTTTGAGGTAAACCTTTTATCCTTGAATGCATCTAAGCTATTTATCAGAGCTCCCAACAGCAATTTGGTTTTAGTTAACAGAATTTGTATTGAATACTATTTTCTCTTTATTAAACCCTACTCAGTGTCCTTCATCTAAGGTATGCTCTACCATGGTAATGTTCATTTGCTATCCGTTCATAGTTTTTGTTCATGTGTTCTTGTTTCCATCGATCTCCCCATTTCCCTAACAGTGACCTTTGAACAGTCTTACAATGTCAATATTTATATCCCTTCGTGTCTTCCTTACTATAAAATCTTTACAGAGCTTACTTGTGATGGTGTTAGGCTAACTATATACATTATCATGAAGACCTTTAAGATTTCTACCAACCCTTGGATCATATCAATTCTTTTTTATAAGAGATTTTTATTAATCTACATTCCTTTCCCATTTCCTTCCATGGGAATATTTTATCAATCCCTTCTTAATAAGTTTTGTTTAAATCTCTATTCCTTTCCCATTTCTTTACCGTGAAATATCTTGTCAATCCCTTTTTTATAAGGAAAGTTGATTGCATATCCATTAGTTTCCCACTCTTCCCTCCTTTGTGACATTTATGATGCCCTAGGCTTTACTCAGACCTTTCTGAGTGGAGCCATGGGCGTTATAAGTGGTAAAAGATAGGGAAAGATGTAGGGAAGGAATAGGATGTATAACATCTCTCATAAAAAAGGGATGAATAGGATATGACATTCAAAGGAAAAGATGAAAGAAGTTTAAGTGTTCAATATATTGCATACAGAATTCCCAACACCATTAAAGAAAAGTTTTGTAAAGATACGATGGAGTACAAAAGGCAGACAGGGAGGGGTATATATACTGCCATGTGAAGGCTGCTCAAAGATCCATGTTGGAGAAACAGTAAGGTCACTGGATAGAATACATGAACACCAATAAGCATGTTAAGAAGATCACATGAAGTGAGCAATGGTTAATCATTCCTGAGACTGCAGGACAGAGAATAAGGTTTTTATAAAGGGAAAACAGTGTACAAAAACATTTGTTTAAAATGTAGGCAAGTTGTTGAGGGGACTATGATAAACAGCTCAGAAACATTCAGAGCTAAAACAGAGTTCACTTCAGAGTATTGCATAACTAAGCATAAAATAAGTAGGGACACGATTACACACCCTCATTGCTAATATATAATGAGCATCCACAGTTGATCTTTGGTGGAGAGGGAACATCACATCCTTCAACATCAATTCTAAATCCTGAGGTCGCTGTAAGACCTGAGGTAAGGAGATAATGATCTACCTGTTAGATAGCAGAAAGTGACCAAGGTGACTGAGAGAAGTACTAAATCTATCCTATGTGGTCAGTCACAAAGCA
>JAXCGZ010020452.1:0-11416 GCA_037179515.1 Halocaridina rubra
GCACATACTGCATGCACATACTGCATGCACATACTGCATGCACATACTGCATGCACATACTGCATGCACATACTGCATGCACATACTGCATGCACATACTGCATGCACATACTGCATGCACATACTGCATGCACATACTGCATGCACATACTGCATGCACATACTGCATGCACATACTGCATGCACATACTGCATGCACATACTGCATGCACATACTGCATGCACATACTGCATGCACATACTGCATGCACATACTGCATGCACATACTGCATGCACATACTGCATGCACATACTGCATGCACATACTGCATGCACATACTGCATGCACATACTGCATGCACATACTGCATGCACATACTGCATGCACATACTGCATGCACATACTGCATGCACATACTGCATGCACATACTGCATGCACATACTGCATGCACATACTGCATGCACATACTGCATGCACATACTGCATGCACATACTGCATGCACATACTGCATGCACATACTGCATGCACATACTGCATGCACATACTGCATGCACATACTACATGCACATACTGCATGCACATACTACATGCACATACTACATGCACATACTACATGCACATACTACATGCACATACTACATGCACATACTACATGCACATACTACATGCACATACTACATGCACATACTACATGCACATACTACATGCACATACTACATGCACATACTACATGCACATACTACATGCACATACTACATACACATACTACATACACATACTACATACACATACTACATACACATACTACATACACATACTACATACACATACTACATACACATACTACATACACATACTACATACACATACTACATACACATACTACATACACATACTACATACACATACTACATACACATACTACATACACATACTACATACACATACTACATACACATACTACATACACATACTACATACACATACTACATACACATACTACATACACATACTACATACACATACTACATACACATACTACATACACATACTACATACACATACTACATACACATACTACATACACATACTACATACACATACTACATACACATACTACATACACATACTACATACACATACTACATACACATACTACATACACATACTACATACACATACTACATACACATACTACATACACATACTACATACACATACTACATACACATACTACATACACATACTACATACACATACTACATACACATACTACATACACATACTACATACACATACTACATACACATACTACATACACATACTACATACACATACTACATACACATACTACATACACATACTACATACACATACTACATACACATACTACATACACATACTACATACACATACTACATACACATACTACATACACATACTACATACACATACTACATACACATACTACATACACATACTACATACACATACTACATACACATACTACATACACATACTACATACACATACTACATACACATACTACATACACATACTACATACACATACTACATACACATACTACATACACATACTACATACACATACTACATACACATACTACATACACATACTACATACACATACTACATACACATACTACATACACATACTACATACACATACTACATACACATACTACATACACATACTACATACACATACTACATACACATACTACATACACATACTACATACACATACTACATACACATACTACATACACATACTACATACACATACTACATACACATACTACATACACATACTACATACACATACTACATACACATACTACATACACATACTACATACACATACTACATACACATACTACATACACATACTACATACACATACTACATACACATACTACATACACATACTACATACACATACTACATACACATACTACATACACATACTACATACACATACTACATACACATACTACATACACATACTACATACACATACTACATACACATACTACATACACATACTACATACACATACTACATACACATACTACATACACATACTACATACACATACTACATACACATACTACATACACATACTACATACACATACTACATACACATACTACATACACATACTACATACACATACTACATACACATACTACATACACATACTACATACACATACTACATACACATACTACATACACATACTACATACACATACTACATACACATACTACATACACATACTACATACACATACTACATACACATACTACATACACATACTACATACACATACTACATACACATACTACATACACATACTACATACACATACTACATACACATACTACATACACATACTACATACACATACTACATACACATACTACATACACATACTACATACACATACTACATACACATACTACATACACATACTACATACACATACTACATACACATACTACATACACATACTACATACACATACTACATACACATACTACATACACATACTACATACACATACTACATACACATACTACATACACATACTACATACACATACTACATACACATACTACATACACATACTACATACACATACTACATACACATACTACATACACATACTACATACACATACTACATACACATACTACATACACATACTACATACACATACTACATACACATACTACATACACATACTACATACACATACTACATACACATACTACATACACATACTACATACACATACTACATACACATACTACATACACATACTACATACACATACTACATACACATACTACATACACATACTACATACACATACTACATACACATACTACATACACATACTACATACACATACTACATACACATACTACATACACATACTACATACACATACTACATACACATACTACATACACATACTACATACACATACTACATACACATACTACATACACATACTACATACACATACTACATACACATACTACATACACATACTACATACACATACTACATACACATACTACATACACATACTACATACACATACTACATACACATACTACATACACATACTACATACACATACTACATACACATACTACATACACATACTACATACACATACTACATACACATACTACATACACATACTACATACACATACTACATACACATACTACATACACATACTACATACACATACTACATACACATACTACATACACATACTACATACACATACTACATACACATACTACATACACATACTACATACACATACTACATACACATACTACATACACATACTACATACACATACTACATACACATACTACATACACATACTACATACACATACTACATACACATACTACATACACATACTACATACACATACTACATACACATACTACATACACATACTACATACACATACTACATACACATACTACATACACATACTACATACACATACTACATACACATACTACATACACATACTACATACACATACTACATACACATACTACATACACATACTACATACACATACTACATACACATACTACATACACATACTACATACACATACTACATACACATACTACATACACATACTACATACACATACTACATACACATACTACATACACATACTACATACACATACTACATACACATACTACATACACATACTACATACACATACTACATACACATACTACATACACATACTACATACACATACTACATACACATACTACATACACATACTACATACACATACTACATACACATACTACATACACATACTACATACACATACTACATACACATACTACATACACATACTACATACACATACTACATACACATACTACATACACATACTACATACACATACTACATACACATACTACATACACATACTACATACACATACTACATACACATACTACATACACATACTACATACACATACTACATACACATACTACATACACATACTACATACACATACTACATACACATACTACATACACATACTACATACACATACTACATACACATACTACATACACATACTACATACACATACTACATACACATACTACATACACATACTACATACACATACTACATACACATACTACATACACATACTACATACACATACTACATACACATACTACATACACATACTACATACACATACTACATACACATACTACATACACATACTACATACACATACTACATACACATACTACATACACATACTACATACACATACTACATACACATACTACATACACATACTACATACACATACTACATACACATACTACATACACATACTACATACACATACTACATACACATACTACATACACATACTACATACACATACTACATACACATACTACATACACATACTACATACACATACTACATACACATACTACATACACATACTACATACACATACTACATACACATACTACATACACATACTACATACACATACTACATACACATACTACATACACATACTACATACACATACTACATACACATACTACATACACATACTACATACACATACTACATACACATACTACATACACATACTACATACACATACTACATACACATACTACATACACATACTACATACACATACTACATACACATACTACATACACATACTACATACACATACTACATACACATACTACATACACATACTACATACACATCACATACTACATACACATACTACATACACATACTACATACACATACTACATACACATACTACATACACATACTACATACACATACTACATACACATACTACATACACATACTACATACACATACTACATACACATACTACATACACATACTACATACACATACTACATACACATACTACATACACATACTACATACACATACTACATACACATACTACATACACATACTACATACACATACTACATACACATACTACATACACATACTACATACACATACTACATACACATACTACATACACATACTACATACACATACTACATACACATACTACATACACATACTACATACACATACTACATACACATACTACATACACATACTACATACACATACTACATACACATACTACATACACATACTACATACACATACTACATACACATACTACATACACATACTACATACACATACTACATACACATACTACATACACATACTACATACACATACTACATACACATACTACATACACATACTACATACACATACTACATACACATACTACATACACATACTACATACACATACTACATACACATACTACATACACATACTACATACACATACTACATACACATACTACATACACATACTACATACACATACTACATACACATACTACATACACATACTACATACACATACTACATACACATACTACATACACATACTACATACACATACTACATACACATACTACATACACATACTACATACACATACTACATACACATACTACATACACATACTACATACACATACTACATACACATACTACATACACATACTACATACACATACTACATACACATACTACATACACATACTACATACACATACTACATACACATACTACATACACATACTACATACACATACTACATACACATACTACATACACATACTACATACACATACTACATACACATACTACATACACATACTACATACACATACTACATACACATACTACATACACATACTACATACACATACTACATACACATACTACATACACATACTACATACACATACTACATACACATACTACATACACATACTACATACACATACTACATACACATACTACATACACATACTACATACACATACTACATACACATACTACATACACATACTACATACACATACTACATACACATACTACATACACATACTACATACACATACTACATACACATACTACATACACATACTACATACACATACTACATACACATACTACATACACATACTACATACACATACTACATACACATACTACATACACATACTACATACACATACTACATACACATACTACATACACATACTACATACACATACTACATACACATACTACATACACATACTACATACACATACTACATACACATACTACATACACATACTACATACACATACTACATACACATACTACATACACATACTACATACACATACTACATACACATACTACATACACATACTACATACACATACTACATACACATACTACATACACATACTACATACACATACTACATACACATACTACATACACATACTACATACACATACTACATACACATACTACATACACATACTACATACACATACTACATACACATACTACATACACATACTACATACACATACTACATACACATACTACATACACATACTACATACACATACTACATACACATACTACATACACATACTACATACACATACTACATACACATACTACATACACATACTACATACACATACTACATACACATACTACATACACATACTACATACACATACTACATACACATACTACATACACATACTACATACACATACTACATACACATACTACATACACATACTACATACACATACTACATACACATACTACATACACATACTACATACACATACTACATACACATACTACATACACATACTACATACACATACTACATACACATACTACATACACATACTACATACACATACTACATACACATACTACATACACATACTACATACACATACTACATACACATACTACATACACATACTACATACACATACTACATACACATACTACATACACATACTACATACACATACTACATACACATACTACATACACATACTACATACACATACTACATACACATACTACATACACATACTACATACACATACTACATACACATACTACATACACATACTACATACACATACTACATACACATACTACATACACATACTACATACACATACTACATACACATACTACATACACATACTACATACACATACTACATACACATACTACATACACATACTACATACACATACTACATACACATACTACATACACATACTACATACACATACTACATACACATACTACATACACATACTACATACACATACTACATACACATACTACATACACATACTACATACACATACTACATACACATACTACATACACATACTACATACACATACTACATACACATACTACATACACATACTACATACACATACTACATACACATACTACATACACATACTACATACACATACTACATACACATACTACATACACATACTACATACACATACTACATACACATACTACATACACATACTACATACACATACTACATACACATACTACATACACATACTACATACACATACTACATACACATACTACATACACATACTACATACACATACTACATACACATACTACATACACATACTACATACACATACTACATACACATACTACATACACATACTACATACACATACTACATACACATACTACATACACATACTACATACACATACTACATACACATACTACATACACATACTACATACACATACTACATACACATACTACATACACATACTACATACACATACTACATACACATACTACATACACATACTACATACACATACTACATACACATACTACATACACATACTACATACACATACTACATACACATACTACATACACATACTACATACACATACTACATACACATACTACATACACATACTACATACACATACTACATACACATACTACATACACATACTACATACACATACTACATACACATACTACATACACATACTACATACACATACTACATACACATACTACATACACATACTACATACACATACTACATACACATACTACATACACATACTACATACACATACTACATACACATACTACATACACATACTACATACACATACTACATACACATACTACATACACATACTACATACACATACTACATACACATACTACATACACATACTACATACACATACTACATACACATACTACATACACATACTACATACACATACTACATACACATACTACATACACATACTACATACACATACTACATACACATACTACATGCACATACTACATGCACATACTACATGCACATACTACATGCACATACTACATGCACATACTACATGCACATACTACATGCACATACTACATGCACATACTACATGCACATACTACATGCACATACTACATGCACATACTACATGCACATACTACATGCACATACTACATGCACATACTACATGCACATACTACATGCACATACTACATGCACATACTACATGCACATACTACATGCACATACTACATGCACATACTACATGCACATACTACATGCACATACTACATGCACATACTACATGCACATACTACATGCACATACTACATGCACATACTACATGCACATACTACATGCACATACTACATGCACATACTACATGCACATACTACATGCACATACTACATGCACATACTACATGCACATACTACATGCACATACTACATGCACATACTACATGCACATACTACATGCACATACTACATGCACATACTACATGCACATACTACATGCACATACTACATGCACATACTACATGCACATACTACATGCACATACTACATGCACATACTACATGCACATACTACATGCACATACTACATGCACATACTACATGCACATACTACATGCACATACTACATGCACATACTACATGCACATACTACATGCACATACTACATGCACATACTACATGCACATACTACATGCACATACTACATGCACATACTACATGCACATACTACATGCACATACTACATGCACATACTACATGCACATACTACATGCACATACTACATGCACATACTACATGCACATACTACATGCACATACTACATGCACATACTACATGCACATACTACATGCACATACTACATGCACATACTACATGCACATACTACATGCACATACTACATGCACATACTACATGCACATACTACATGCACATACTACATGCACATACTACATGCACATACTACATGCACATACTACATGCACATACTACATGCACATACTACATGCACATACTACATGCACATACTACATGCACATACTACATGCACATACTACATGCACATACTACATGCACATACTACATGCACATACTACATGCACATACTACATGCACATACTACATGCACATACTACATGCACATACTACATGCACATACTACATGCACATACTACATGCACATACTACATGCACATACTACATGCACATACTACATGCACATACTACATGCACATACTACATGCACATACTACATGCACATACTACATGCACATACTACATGCACATACTACATGCACATACTACATGCACATACTACATGCACATACTACATGCACATACTACATGCACATACTACATGCACATACTACATGCACATACTACATGCACATACTACATGCACATACTACATGCACATACTACATGCACATACTACATGCACATACTACATGCACATACTACATGCACATACTACATGCACATACTACATGCACATACTACATGCACATACTGCATGCACATACTGCATGCACATACTGCATGCACATACTGCATGCACATACTGCATGCACATACTGCATGCACATACTGCATGCACATACTGCATGCACATACTGCATGCACATACTGCATGCACATACTGCATGCACATACTGCATGCACATACTGCATGCACATACTGCATGCACATACTGCATGCACATACTGCATGCACATACTGCATGCACATACTGCATGCACATACTGCATGCACATACTGCATGCACATACTGCATGCACATACTGCATGCACATACTGCATGCACATACTGCATGCACATACTGCATGCACATACTGCATGCACATACTGCATGCACATACTGCATGCACATACTGCATGCACATACTGCATGCACATACTGCATGCACATACTGCATGCACATACTGCATGCACATACTGCATGCACATACTGCATGCACATACTGCATGCACATACTGCATGCACATACTGCATGCACATACTGCATGCACATACTGCATGCACATACTGCATGCACATACTGCATGCACATACTGCATGCACATACTGCATGCACATACTGCATGCACATACTGCATGCACATACTGCATGCACATACTGCATGCACATACTGCATGCACATACTGCATGCACATACTGCATGCACATACTGCATGCACATACTGCATGCACATACTGCATGCACATACTGCATGCACATACTGCATGCACATACTGCATGCACATACTGCATGCACATACTGCATGCACATACTGCATGCACATACTGCATGCACATACTGCATGCACATACTGCATGCACATACTGCATGCACATACTGCATGCACATACTGCATGCACATACTGCATGCACATACTGCATGCACATACTGCATGCACATACTGCATGCACATACTGCATGCACATACTGCATGCACATACTGCATGCACATACTGCATGCACATACTGCATGCACATACTGCATGCACATACTGCATGCACATACTGCATGCACATACTGCATGCACATACTGCATGCACATACTGCATGCACATACTGCATGCACATACTGCATGCACATACTGCATGCACATACTGCATGCACATACTGCATGCACATACTACATGCACATACTACATGCACATACTACATGCACATACTACATGCACATACTACATGCACATACTACATGCACATACTACATGCACATACTACATGCACATACTACATGCACATACTACATGCACATACTACATGCACATACTACATGCACATACTACATGCACATACTACATGCACATACTACATGCACATACTACATGCACATACTACATGCACATACTACATGCACATACTACATGCACATACTACATACACATACTACATACACATACTACATACACATACTACATACACATACTACATACACATACTACATACACATACTACATACACATACTACATACACATACTACATACACATACTACATACACATACTACATACACATACTACATACACATACTACATACACATACTA
>JAXCGZ010020453.1:2500-7500 GCA_037179515.1 Halocaridina rubra
ATGTGTTTATGGGAAAGACCCTGTGTTTTTAACTCCTCGTCTCTTGGTTGGTTATATTTTATACTTACTGATACTTATCATGTTTGTTCTTAAAACTATGAAATAAGTTCACATTAACTACTTCCTCGTTCAGGAAGTTACAATCATCAATTATTCTTACACTACAAAAGTACTTCCTCATATTCGGCAAAAAAAAAAACTTCTTATGAAGCTTCAAACTTTGACCACTAGTTTTTTAGAGCCAATCACATCAAAATATTGCTCCCTAATCACTGTGTCAAAATCGTGAGAGTCTAAAAACAGACACCGTATGCCTACTCTTCCTTGTGGCTTTAAGTAATGATAAGTCTAATTCCCTCAGTCTCTTCTATATAACTGAGATTGTGCATCTCTGGCACCAGTTTTTTAGTTTGACTTTTTTCCAACTTATTTATATGATTTTGCACGTGCAGCTTCCAAAAGGGTGCTGCATATTCAAGCTTTGGCCTTATATAAGTTAGAGATATATTTCTAAGAATTTACTTGTCCATGTGTCTGATGTTACATGGACAAGCCTTTACTATACCAATCATGTGCATATACGGAGACAAATCTATCAATATGCTTACCCCTAGATCTCTCTCGTTTTCTGTCTTTTAAACTTCTGCACCTAATACCAAACTTGAACCTTTTTGCACCTGCACCCGTTCTCATTCCTTACATTTAGAAATATTGAATTTTATTAGCCACCATTCTGACCACTCATGCAGACGATTTAGGTCTTCCTGAAGATCTCTACCATTGCTCTGATCTTTAGCTTTCTTCACAATATTTTCATCATCCACAAACGTATTCTAAAATGCATTTACTAATGCTCGAGCTCATTTACATATGCAAGGAACACCACTCCTGACTCCAGCCAGATCCTGAGTGTCTTACACTAATCCTCTGTTCAATTCCTTCTACTTAAATTTTCATCCATTCCAAGATATTTCCATCTATTATTGTCATTACTTGCAGCTTCTTAATAAGTCTTCCTTGTGGAATTTAATCAAATGAAAACTGAAAATCAAAGAATATGCAATTTCCTCAGCTTTCTCTTTCATATAAGATTTGGCTTATTCATTATGAATGTTTAGTAAGTCTGTTACTATAGATCTACCTTCTCTGAAGCCATGTTATCTCTCTGACAAAAGCTGAATGACTCCAAATGAAGAGAGATGAGTTTTCTTAGTAGTTTTTTCAATAATTTTGCAAACTATGCTGGTCAAGGAAACGGGCCTACAGTTCACATTTCTGTTTCTTTCTCCCTTTTTGAAGATAGGTACCAAGTTCGCTTGTTTCCAGCAGCTAAGAATTTCCCCAAATTCCATCGACTTTTCATATGTGATGCTTGGTGCCACTGATAATGGTTTAGCGCACATCTGAAGTGCGTAAGGGGATATGTCATCAAGCCCTATAGCTCTATGGGCATCTAGCTCTATCAACGCTTTGCATACCGCTGTAACTGAAAAGACGATGCTCTATTGTACAGGCCCATGATGTTTTATCTCTGCAATCTGAGGGGGTGGAGTATTTTTTACTGTAAATACTAACTGAATCTCCTATTAACCGGTCTCAGTAAAGTTTCCATCTGCCCTCTTCAATTTTAAGACTTGTCCTTTGACCTTTAATATTCTTTTGACAAAGATGTGGAAAACTTTGGAACTTTGTTTAGTCATCTTGATAATAACCCTCTCATAATCCCTCTCCACTTCTCTTCTTTTACCTAGGAAATAATTTCTTTCTCGTTTGCAAGTCTCCTCCTTTACCTATCCCAACTTTTGTCTCTCCACTCCTTAGCTACCTTACACTCATTACTAAACCGTTTTTCTCTGGCATAAATAGTTCTTATTTTGATGAATGGCTAGTATGCAAATGCTAACTATCTTCTCATATACCTTACAAAAGAGTTCGTACATCTATTGTAAAGATTTGTTGTTAAAAAAGGGCTACCAGTTAATACCTGCAAAGTGATCATTAATTTTGTTGTAATCCCCTTTGGCATAGCAATTCTTACCTCAATTTCTTCCTTTTCCCTTTCTAATGTTTTTATTGGTCTTTGCTAGTTCCTTTCTGTCTTCCCCTTTGTGCTCTGTTACTCTTCTCAAATTTCTTATAATCTCTAAACTTGTCATTCTCTTTGACCTTACTCTCAATGTTTTATTTTATTTCGCTTTCCATATATTGAAATTTGTCATCCATGTTACAAATGCCGAGACTTCCCTGATATAGTTTTTAAGTTTCCTCAAAGTTAATTCCATT
This sequence comes from Halocaridina rubra, assembly GCA_037179515.1. Classification (NCBI taxonomy): domain Eukaryota; kingdom Metazoa; phylum Arthropoda; class Malacostraca; order Decapoda; family Atyidae; genus Halocaridina; species Halocaridina rubra. The sequence goes on from JAXCGZ010020453.1 coordinate 4,784, forward strand.
CCTCTACCAGCGAGAAAAGAGTTCCAGAAAAGAGTTCCAGGGGCTGAATATGGAAAATGATGCCATGAAAACGTCCTTTGCTGATGCACTAAAGGGGAATGTGGCAGTAAAAGAGGCTGTAAAGGTGGTGGCACTGGAAAACATACAAACAGTTGACTATAAAGAGACAGTAATCGAAAAAATGAAAGACGTTGTGATGGAAAGGGCAAACCCACTCATCAGACAGGCACTTGATAAGGAGAAGACAGTGGTAATCTCAGGCATAAGTGAATCCCAGGAGCCAACATGGCAGGGGAGACTTGAAGAAAATAAAGCTAATGTTGTAGACCTGATAAGAAAGCTTGGAGTAGTATGTGGTCCTGAGGATATTGTAAACATACACCAACTAGGTAAATATTCGAGGGAAGGAAAGCCGAAACCAACAAAAGTAACCTTTGAGAGAGGGGAGACATGTAGGGAAATATTGTTGAGAAAAAAAAGTCTAAAAGACCTTCAAGAATGCAAAGAAGTGTTCATTAGACGATACAGAACACAGGAAGAGATGGGAAAGATCAAAAACTTGTTGCAAGAGGCAAGAAGGTTAAATGATGAAAGAAATGAAGAAGAGAAGAAAAATTTTCGTTACAGAATACTTCCAGACAAAGGGGAGATAAAGAAGATAATGACAGAAGATCAGGGGATGGGGCCTCATTAAGATTGTTATACACAAATGCTGATGGATTAGCTGGTAAGGCAGTAGAATTAAAAGATAGGATTCACAACAGTAAGGCAGATATAGTAGCAATTACAGAGACTAAGTTGAGTGAGGACATAAACAGTGTCACAGTTTTTCCTAAGGGCTTCAGAATACTAAGGGTCGAAAGATCTGAGAGGACTGGTGGAGGGATAGCACTGCTCATAAGTGAGAGGATTCAAGTTGAAGAAATAAACTTGGCTATAGAAAGTGAGTTCAGGGAATTTCTTGTTGCTCGCATAAATACTGGGTCAGAGAGCATTATAATAACTGTTGTATACAACCCACCAAGGAACCAAAATAGGCTTGAAATTTATGAGGAAAGTCATATAGGTACGATTGAAGTCATAAACTCAGTTGTTAACATGGCACGGGAGAAAAAATGTAGGATTTTGATTATGGGAGACTTTAATCATAAAGAGATAGATTGGATAAATCTTGACCCACACAGTGGTGAGGACTCATTTGGGGCAAGATTCCTAGATTGCGTACAAGGGAATTTCCTACACCAACATGTAATGGAACCAACAAGAGCCAGGGGTGGGGATGAGCCATCACTACTTGATCTAGTGTTCACAGATAATGTGTTGGATATTGAAAATATTGAGTATGAACCACCAATTGGAAAGAGTGACCACTGTGTGTTGTTGATGGAGTATATCATTGAAGACATTCTTCCTGAGAGTAGAGGCACTGAGGACATGAGGAGGAACTATCCGAAAGGAGATTACATCAAAATGAATGAGCTTTTTGCAGTTATTGACTGGAGAACCTTATTTTACAACAAATCTGTACAAGAAATGTATGACATCTTTTGTGAGAAATATGGGAAGATAGTAGATTGCTGCATACCTGTCACCAAAGTAGGTGTAATTCATGCCAGAGAGAAATGGTTCGATAATGGGTGTAAAAGAGCTAAGGAGTGGAGAGACAAATGCTGGAAAAGGTATAGGAGGAGAAAAAACATAAATGCCTGGCAAACCTACAAAAGAGCAAGAAATGACTACCTAAGTAAAAGGAGAGAGGCAGAGAGAGATTATGAGAGGGACATCACCAGGAAGGCTAAAGAAAATCCCAAGCTTTTCCACAGCTTTATCAGAGGAAAACTGAAGGTAAAAGAACAGGTTTTAAGGCTAAAGAGAGCGGATGGAAGCATCACTGAGACGGACGAAGAGATCTGCAAAGAATTGAACAAGGAGTTTCAGTCAGTATTTACAGTAGAAAATACCCCACCCCCTCAGATTGCAATGATAGAAGCTCAAGGGCCGGTATTAGAGAACATCAACCTTACAGCCACAGAGGTATGCAAAGCGCTGATGGATTTAGATGTTCATAAAGCTACAGGTCCTGATAACATATCCCCTCATGTGCTTAAAAAATGCGCAAACACAATATCAGTGGCACTAAGTATCATATTTAAGGAGTCACTGGAGTCGGTGGAGATTCCAAGATGCTGGAAACAAGCAAATGTGATACCTATCTTCAAAAAGGGAAGGAGGGATACGGCTCTGAACTATAGACCAGTTTCCTTGACCAGCATAGTTTGCAAACTTATGGAGAAACTACTAAGGAAACATATCTCTCTTCACTTGGAATCCTTCAACTTTTTGTCAGTGAGGCAACATGGCTTCAGAGAAGGAAGATCAACAGTAACAAACTTATTAGAATTTTATGATGAGGTAAGCCAAATCTTACAGGAAAGAGAGGGCTGGGCAGATTGCATATTCCTAGACTTCCAGAAAGCGTTTGACACTGTTCCACATGGGAGACTTATTAGGAAGCTGCAATCAATGGCTAGAATAGGTGGAAATGTCTTGGAATGGATAAAAACTTACTTAGAAGGAAGGGAACAGAGGGTTAGAGTAAGACACTCAGTGTCTGAATGGAGAAGAGTTAGTAGTGGACTTCCACAGGGTTCAGTTTTAGGGCCACTTTTGTTCCTTGTATATGTAAATGACCTACCAGAGTCTGTAAATTCATTCAT
>JAXCGZ010020454.1:0-2500 GCA_037179515.1 Halocaridina rubra
AAACACACACGCACACACACACCTTCATTAATCATTGGAAGTTTTATTTTTTCTATTTTATTTAACTTGAGTTTTGCAATCATACTCATGATTAATTGGTTTAGAACTTTAAGGTCATTTGTCCACTTACGTAATGAGCTCTTGACAAATTGGTGACACGCGCGCACACACACACATATGTATGTATGTATGTATATATGTATTTATGTATGTATGTATGTATGTATGAATGTATGTTTGTATGTATGTATGTATGAATGTTAGTATGTATGTATGTATGTATGTATTTGTTTGTTAGTATGTATGTATTTTATTTTATGAGTGTGACACCTGGACAGGCAAAAACTGCCCTAAGCAATAAAGGCCCGGGGACAAGAAAACACCAAGGCGAAGTAAAAGAAAAAGGTTAAGGACAAGGCAGAGATGAGGTAATATCACAGGAAGGAAAACGACAGACCGAAAAAAGCAGTCAAAATACAGAGGACCCAGAGATATGGAGAGACTAGGCCCTGAGATGACGATAGATCTGCTTTATGAAGGATGATAGGTCATAAGAATTAGGAAAGACAGAAGGAGGAAGAGAGTTCCAGAGTGTGGAGGTAGATGGGAAGAAGCAGTCGCTGCACCGACCAATCCGCGAGCTACAAATCTCCACACAGTACATGTTAGCACATACATACATGAATGTCTGTATGTGTGTATGTGCGTATGAATGTATGTATGTATGCGGTGTATGTATGTATATGTAAGACTGAACTTTTTAGAGTACCTGAAAACTACGTGAATAAAAAATGAAAATTTCTTTATAGGCATAAAAGCTAGGAGGCATTTCGGACAAAATTCACAAAAGGAATAAAAAAAACTGTATTCAGCCATTTGGACAGAGTTAAATGGAAATAAAAGTCAGTCAGATTTGCTCTGGCAATGGCTACAGAGAGTACGAAAATTTCCAGGGAAAAAAATTATTCGCACATATTTGGAATATCCACAAGAACTCTTTTCCTATGCCTACAGCAACGCCGAATATTCTTTGATATTCGTTACACATCTCTTGCTATCCCTTCACCTCTGACAAGTCACAACACTCCCCATCTCTGTTTCTCTATACTTTGGTTTTCTTCTTGCCCAGTCTCGATGAGGGAAGATTTTTTTTCGGCCCGTCCTGGTGTCACAGTAAAAAAAAAAAAAAAAAAAAAAAAAAAAAAAAAAAAAAAAAAAAAAAAAAAAACACACACACACACACACACACACACACACACACACACACACACACACACACGAAACAGTGAAAGAGAAATCAAAGCATTTAAATTTGGTCACAACAAATGATATGCTTGATAAAATGTCAAAGGAACCGGATAAACAAGACAGGAAAAAGTGGAAAAGGCTAGCAAGAATCAGCGACCCTATATAGAAATGAGTTAAGCTTGAAGAAGAAGAAGTAGATTGGCTATTACGGTGGCTTCAGTTAGTGAACAAAATGTCCAAAGGAAAAAAAACAAACTATTCTCAGCTATTTGGAAGCCACCAGAACGAGGAAATAGAGAGAGAAAAGACAGTTAAATTTGCTCTTACAATGGTCACAGGTGCTTCGTGGGTGATTTGCCGTTGATTACACCGCCAGTTTTTGGTGAATATTTTTGAGTTCACACAAAGGAAAATCTTTGCACGTGGCTATTTTATGCTCGCGTATACAAAAGAAAATAGATGCTCTTAATAGATATTATTTATTAAGTAGATAATGCAAAGCACATTACTGCTGTTGAACGATAGAATACAGTCACACAGATAAGTGATTTTCAATAGTTATATCCCGCTGTGAGGATTCAAATCTTGGGACTTGTAAAGAAGGTCATGAGTTTAGAGCACACAGCAGTTGGCTCCTCTTTTACAAGGTCTCAGGTTCGAATCCCGACAGTAGGAGGTAAGAATATTGGAATGAGTTAAATTCGCGACTGTGTGTTTTCTCTGACCCCGTTACATATTGAGTAGGAGACCTAAATGTGTCTGCTGGTTGTGGGTCGGCAGAGTGGTCAAACTTCAGAGTCAGAAGATGCAGTGGCGCCCTCTGTTGTTCAGATACTTCAGTAGAAATTTCAGTTGTAGTTTTTTGATCATTGTGACTGTGGGAACTAAGTGCAATATCTCATGTTTTACAGGTCTCCAAGTTTGAATTCTCTAAGTAGGAGGTAAAAATTACTACTACTACTACTACTACTACTACTACTACTACTACTACTACTACTACTACTACTACTACTACTACTATTATTATTATTATTATTATTATTATTATTATTATTATTATTATTATTATTATTATTATTATTATTGTTAACTATTTTGAGTGAATTAAAATGCTTTGTGTTAAACATACATACATACATACATACATATATACATACATACATACATGGCACTGTTCATCCCTCAGCTTTTATTCCCAGTATAAAACAGTTACACTTCCATTCAAAATTCTTTTCACCTGATGTAATTAGTC
>JAXCGZ010020454.1:7500-11337 GCA_037179515.1 Halocaridina rubra
TACTACAGCGGGTAAAACACTCGGCACAGGAAGTGACAAACCCGTGTTCGAGCCCGCCGCGGGGTGGCTACGAAAGGCAACTAGCTTTAAATACCCAGCTTCCTCCTGTCTGTCAATCCGCATTCTAATGGGGATTAATAGTGTTACAAAAATTGAAAAGGAAGCAATAATAGGCGATATTATTAATATTGATTTTGTTCTCTTAATTAAATGCACTTTTTTTGTTGATATCAAAATTAGGGACTTTCCGCGACTCTGAGGTGTTAGGTCGAGGGTTCGCGCCCCGTCCTGGTCTGAGGTTAGCAAGGGCATGCACTCAGGGTAACGATTACATCTGCCAAAAACAAGTCCTTGGCAAGAAGGCAACCGTCCTAGCCCTTGGTTAAAAAGGGAGTCAGTGACGTAGAAGCGGAACAACAAAATTAGGGACTTTTCTAACATATCTCAAAAGGAGCAAATTGTTAAATGAAAATATACTTTTGAATAGATATAATGAGTGGCTTTTGTTAAAGTACAAAGCTTTATAATTTTTTTTCAAAGTACTTTGAGGACTCTGACCTTACATCCGTTGTTTAATGGGTCACATTTAGTCCTCATTCGAATGGGGGTGGACACAGACATGTTTGAGCTGGGAGATTTAGGCCGGATGCCCTTCCCAGTACCCTGCGGCGGGCTTGAACTCGGGTTAGTAGCTTTCAGACACGCTATCTACCAACTGAACTCCCGCGGCATACCCCAGTAAACACACTCCAAGGCCCGATTTCTTAAACAGTGTAAACCTAGGATACCATATTGTTAGCTGACTAGATACACACAAATGGATTTCATAAACCCATCTGACGCGGTTCTGTGTATGGCGAGGATCCCGTACGGGATCCTCGCCATACACAGAACCGCGTCAGATGGGTTTATGAAATCCATTTGTGTGTATCTAGTCAGCTAACAATATGGTATCCTAGGTTTACACTGTTTAAGAAATCGGGCCTAAGAAATTGTGAATTACTCAACTAGCTCTGGGGATATTTAGTCACAATGGCTTTCAGAGAGAGAAGTGTCTCCTGAAAGCAATGAAATTAGAAGAATTTTCAGACGACTGTCTATTGAGTTGTTTGTCGTTTTATGCGTCACAGTTGATCCCCATTGTGGAGTGTGAACGCAGACAGGTTGGAGCTGGGGGAGTCAAGGTTGGATGCCCTTCCTAACGAACCGTGGTGGAGTTGAACGCTGGTCTGTCACTTTCTTAGAAATTAGAGTTACATCCTTTTCTCATGGGATGAGAGGTGGCTCTTGAAAGAACTTTTGTTTTCTCCAATTAATTTGGGAGTTTTTTCTTTTGTTTTCTATATTTTTTTTTTTACAACTTCAAGAATTGGAGCAATGATTCATATGAGTACAAAGAAATTCTAATAGTTTTAGTAACAGACCCTTCAAGGATGAGAGAGGCGGGACTTGAATTAAGTAAGAAAACAGAAAGTCCTCCAACTATTCTCGGGATATACATAGTGTCTTTAGCGTAGTGCTGAGACTTGAAAATACAAATATTTGATAAAACTGTCCAACTAGTTTTGAGTATATATATATATATATATATATATATATATATATATATATATATATATATATATATATATAGTATATATATATATATATATATATATATATATATATATATATATATATATATATATATATATATATATATATATATATATATATATATATATATATATATATATATATATATGTAGTCGCCGTGGCTCAATCGGTAGCGTCTCCGACTCTGAGGCGTCAGGTCGAGGGTTCGCGCCCCGTCACGGTCTGAGGCTAGCAAGGGCATGCACTCAGCGTAAGGATTACATCTGCCAAAACAAGTCCTTCGCAAGAAGGCAACCGTCCTAGCCCTTGGTAGATAAGGGAGTCCGTGACGTAAAACCGGAACATTATTCATATTAGTAGTCGCCGTGGCTCAGTCGGTAGCGTCTCCGACTCTGAGGCGTCAGGTCGAGGGTTCGCGCCCCGTCACGGTCTGAGGTTAGCAAAGGCATGCACTCAGCGTAAGGATTACATCTGCCAAAACAAGTCCTTCGCAAGAAGGCAACCGTCCTAGCCCTTGGTTGATAAGGGAGTCCGTGACGTAAAACCGGAACTTATATATATATATATATATATATATATATATATATATATATATATATATATATATATATATATATATATATATATATATATATATATATATATATAACCAGCAATATTTGAATGCCTTAAAAAAATTATTACATAAACTTTTCACAGTTAAAGTGTTTTTTCATATATATATATATATATATATATATATATATATATATATATATATATATATATATATATATGTGTGTGTATATATATATATATATATATATATATATATATATATATATATATATATATATATATATATATATATATATATATATATATATATATATATATATATATATATACACACACACATATATATATATATATATATATATATATATATATATATATATATATATATATATATATATATATATATATATATATATATATATATATACGTACATACACACATCTATATATATATATATATATATATATATATATATATATATATATATATATATATATATATATATATATATATATATATATATATATACTGTATACGTTTATATATATATATATATATATATATATATATATATATATATATATATATATATATATATATATATATATATATATATATATACTGTATACGTTTATATATATATATATATATATATATATATATATATATATATATATATATATATATATATATATATATGGTAATGTGCTCATTTGATTATTGTTGGTCCCTGTTTAGATTATGATATGAATTAAATGCGAAAACGAAGCCACGAGTGAATTCGTTCATTCCTAGTATAACACTTAAGATGTAAGGTTGGTTTCTCTTTTAGACCTTCCATGGTGTAGTTGGTAGCGCCTTGGCACAGTAATTACGTGTCCTAGGTTCGAGTCCCGGTCGAGGTAAAATATGTTTCATGTTTTTACATATTGTAATGTGATTATTTGATAATTGTTGGTCCCGAATGAGATTGGGAGTTGAATTAAATGCGAAAACGAAACCACGAGTGAAGTTGGGAGAAACTGTAATATCAGCGAAAAGGCATTCAGATAGAATGCGTTCATACCTAGTATAGCTGTTAAGCTGTATGGTTGGTTTCATTTTTAGACCTTCTGTGGTGTACTTGGTAGCGCCTTGGCACAGTAATTACGTGTCCTAGGTTCTAGCCCCGGTCGAGGTAAAATATATTTCATGTTTTCACATATTGTAATGTGCTTATTTGATAATTGTTGGTCCCGAATGAGATTGGGAGTTGAATTATATGCGAAAACGAAACCACGAGTGAGGTTGGGAGAAACTGTAATATGAACGAAAAGGCATTCAGGTAGAATGCGTTCATACCTAGTATAGCAGTTAAGCTGCATGGTTGGTTTCATTTTTAGACCTTTTGTGGTGTACTTGGTAGCGCCTTGGCGCAGTAATTATGTGTCCTAGGTTCGAGCCCCGGTCAGAGTAAAATGTGATTCATATATATATATATATATATGTGTGTGTGTGTGTGTGTGTGTGTGTGTGTGTGTGTGTGTGTGTGTGTGTGTGTGCGTGCGTGCGTGCGTGCGTGTGTGTTACTTTGAATGAATATATTATACATATAACATGTATTTAACCATAATACTATGCGTGTGTGTGGGGGGGGATTTTCGTCATATACCTCGTTTAATATGAGAATTTTCTTCCTGGTG
>JAXCGZ010020455.1:7500-11288 GCA_037179515.1 Halocaridina rubra
TCTTATTTGTACATCCCCAAACTTTGAGACAGTAATTAATTAAACTCATAGCTAAGGACTGGACAATTATTATACGAGTTGATGTTTCAAATGAGTCTTTTACCCTATTTAGATATATTAGAGTACCCATTACTTTTTTATAAATTTCATCTATATGCATTTCAAAATTCATGTAACGGTCAAAATAGACACCTAGGTTCTTTACCGAGTTCATTGGCTTAATGATATTACCGTTAAAATTTATATGAAGATTGTCATCAACTTCTGATAATAATTGTCTGGATCCGATAAGAATAGATTGGGTTTTAGTTTCATTAAGTAACAAACCATTTTTTAGAAAATAACGTTTAGCCATATACAAAATTTCTTCTGCTCTACGAATAATATTTTCTAAATCATTAATTTCTCCTTCAATTAAGATTTGAGTATCGTCAGCATATTGAATGACATAACAGTTAGGTAAATATTTTACTAGATCGTTTACATATATTAGAAAAATTATAGGTCCTAGGATCGATCCCTGAGGGACCCCAAACAATACCTTCTTGGAACTTGAAACTACATCTTTTATTCTGACTGACTGGTAGCGGTTTTTTAAATAGTTCTCGAACCAGCTTGGGTCAATGTTCATTTTTTTGCATTTTTCTAATAATATACTATGGTTTACACTATCAAAAGCTTTAGAAAGATCGAGTAGTAGTAGCAATGATATTTTCTTATTATCTATATTTTTGTATATTTCATCTGATATTTTCAATAAGGCAGTTTCAGTTGATAATTTTGGCCTGAAACCGTGTTGACTTTTTGCAATAAGTTTATTTTTTCAAGAAACTCACTTAACTGATTTGCAACAATCTTTTCAAGTATCTTTGATAAAATTGGTAGTAAAGAGATTGGTCTATAGTTAGAGACGTCGTCAGGATTTCCATTTTTTTTAAACCAGGAATTACATGGGTATTTTTCCATAAATCTGGGTAAATATTGGTAGCTATGGAAGTATTGATTATTACCATCAGATAATATGCTATTACAAATAATGAATCTCTAATAAAACGAAAACAAATTCCATCTGATCCATATGCATTAGAGTCTTTCAGATTTTTTATTACTAAGATTACTGTATTACAATCTACTGTAGTAGGGTTAAAGACATCATTACTTCTATTGAATGCACTATGTTCTTCCAAATTAACATTATTATTATTATTACTACCATCATTACTATTATCATTACCATTACTACCACCATCATTATTATTTACACCATTATCAACATTACTATTATTATTACTACTACCATCATCATTATTATTACCACCATTACTATTATTTATTTCATTTATAATTTCTTTTTTCGTTTTTTCAAAGGTTTTTTCCCCACTTCAGCGAAAAAATTATTGAACTCTTCTGCTTTAGCACTTACATCTACCTCATCGGGTATAATTGATATGTTACTACTTTTATTACAGTTATTGGAAAGCATGGTTTTAGCAATTTTCCATGTATCAGAGATATTGCCTTTAGCGTTTTGAAATTCATTTTTGTAATATTGTTTCTTACTGCTACTTAATAATGATTTTACTTGTTTCTTTTGCTCTGTAAACTTTTCTCTTAAAGGGATATTATCTCTTTGTAGTTTTACTTCATTTTGTAGTTTGTCTCTTTCTTTCATAATGTTTTTATGTCATCTGTTATCCAAGGAGCGGGAGGACGAAATATTTCTCTTGTCACGAGTGGTGCACATCGATCTATACATGATGATAAGACACTGGTTAAAATTCTTACTTGTATATTTATATTATCGGTATATAGAATTTAATTTAATTTATGTACTTCATTCATAAGTAAACTACAAAGTAATTCTTGTGAATAATTTCTTAAGCATCTGAATGTTTTAAAGATTGGTTGTCTCTTTGGTTTGCGAATATTTAGGGACGTTACAATTTCCTCGTGGTCTGCTATAGGGCAGACAGACAGACAGACAGACAGACAGACCGACAGACAGAACAAAGCAAACTTTATTTTCCATTTCAATACAATGCGTATTTGTCAGCCAGGGCAAGCCCCAACCCCCCACTGTGGTGTTCAACCTCAGCAGTTCCTGCCAGTAAACACCTTAAACTCTCGGTCTTGGACGGGGACCGATCTTTCGACCTCGTGAATGCGAAGCCAGCGCGTTACCACTGTACTAGACAGACAAGCAGACAAACAGACTGACTGACAGACAGATACAGAAAGAAAGAGAGAGAGAGAGAGAGAGAGAGAGAGAGAGAGAGAGAGAGAGAGAGAGAGAGAGAGAGAGAGAGAGAGAGAGAGAGAGAGAGAGAGAGAGAGAGAGAGAGAGAGAGAGAATACCATTATAAATATAGAAGACAAAAGGTATTTATCTAATATCAAATAGCGAAGTATTACATTACGGGATTATAAAAATGAGAGAAGTTACTTTTCATTTAATCCTCATCGACTATCTACATGAATATTATTTCCTTTGCAAAATATTTTAAATGACTAAAGTATAATTTTAAATAAGGAAATAATAGAACAATACACATGGAAATGTCGAATTAGGATAAGGTGCATATGGAATATTGTTCTCATGGAATAAAAGACAGTATGAATATTTTAACTTTCCCTATTTAGCTAGTATATTCAAGCTGCAAAGAAACATCCAAATACATGTGCATAATTATTAAACTAAAGAGAATTTTGTCTAATCTATCTATGATTCAAAGGCCATAGAAAGACTCTGTTATCATAATCTAAATATATAACATGAACAGCTAGCACAAATCTTAAAAATTCAAGTTTTGAGATATCATGTAAAAATTAATATTAGTTTGTTGTATTCATATTAACTCCTTCTTGCACTTTATACACCCTCGGCCATAAAAATTACAGGTTATTCAGACAATATATAGAGAGATCACGCGAACAGAAACATACGCCCATTATTGCACACACATACATGCACACAAAGATATATATATATATATATATATATATATATATATATATATATATATATATATATATATATATATATATATATATATATATATATATATATATATATATATATATATATATATATATATATATATATATATATATATATATATATATATATATATATATATATATATATATATATATATATATATATATATATATATATATATATATATATATATATATATATATATATATATATATATATATATATATATATATATATATATATATATATATATATGAAATATGCCAAACTTAATATAGGAAGAAACAAATTGGATTCCCTAGCTAACGCCCCAAGGTAGTTTCGATTTAGGGGCTGACAAATCCATAGTCGAGGACTCTAGCAACTTGGCTATATTATAATAATAATAATAATAATAATAATAATAATAATAATAATAATAATAATAATAATAATAATAATAATAATAATAATAATAATAATAATAATAATAATAATAATAATAATAATAATAATAATAATAATAATAATAATAATAATAATAATAATACTAATAATAATAATAATAATAATAATAATAATAATAACAATAACAATAATTGCATTGCAATAATAATCTTACGTTGATGCAGATTTTACTTTATATGTAGATTCCATATTCATTAAAAAAAATCATAATAAAATATCACGCAAGAATAGCAGACTCGATGTATACAGAATAATTATTCTTTTAATTCATAGGTATGTTAATTAAGATATGTATTATATGAGTTATCGAGTTAGTATGAATTAAAACCCAATAGAAAAACTT
>JAXCGZ010020456.1:0-2500 GCA_037179515.1 Halocaridina rubra
CGTATATATATATATATATATATATATATATATATATATATATATATATATATATATATATATATATATATATATATATATATATATATGTATATATGTATATATATATATATATATATATATATATATATATATATATATATATATATATATATATATATATATATATATATATATATATATATATGTGTATATATATATATATATATATATATATATATATATATATATATATATATATATATATATATATATATATATATATATATATATATATATATATGTGTATATATATATATATATATATATATATATATATATATATATATATATATATATATATATATATATATATATATATATATATATATATATATATATATATTATATATATATATATATATATATATATATATATATATATATATATATATATATATATATATATATATATATATATATATTTATTTATTTATATATATATATATATATATATATATATATATATATATATATATATATATATATATATATATATATATATATATATATATATATATATATATATATATATATATATATATATATATATATATATATATATATATATATATATATATATATATATATATATATATATATATATATATATATATATATATATATATATATATATATATATATATATATATATATATATATATATATATATATATATATATATATATATATATATATATATATATATATATATATATATATATATATATATATATATATATATATATATATATATATATATATATATATATATATATATATATATATATATATATATATATATATATATATATATATATATATATATATATATATATATATATATATATATATATATATATATATATATATATATATAAATGCCTCATTCCCCTTTGTAAGGGGGTCGCTGAGCTAAGAAATGCGTATTAACCACGATCCAAACATACCACAACCACTCCTCTCAGCTCTTTGGGGATAAAGGAATGCCACGTCTTCCCCCCTTCCACCCTGCTTGGGTAACCTACAAGGTAGGTGGGCAAGGATATTTTACAATGAGGCCCGACAGCCGCAGCTAGTTTACCCCCACCGCGTCTTCACATAGTCACTCCTCTCACACCCGTCCTCCACAGGTCATTGAGTTATCAGGTGCGATAAAACTCTTTGGGCCGCTTCATAAATGCACAGTTTTCCTTCACTCATTCCTATCTCTTGCATGCACTCTCCCTTCTTCCACTGACATTCTACCTGCATTCAGTACTCTTTTCAAGCCGTCCATCCATCTCATTCTAGGTCTCCCTCTTGACCTAACTCCAATCACTTCTGCACTTCACACTCTCTTCACTATTCTTTCATCACTCATCCTTTCCATGTTTCCAAACCATCTCAACACTCTCTGATCTAACCTATCCGACAGCTTCATTCCAACACCCATTCTCTGCCTGACATCCTAATTTCTTACTCTATCTATTCTAGATACACCAATCATGCCTCTCAAACACCTCATCTCCATTACATTCAACTTGTTCCTTTCATCCTCTCTTTCACTCCAAGTCTCTGCTCCATACAATGCTATGGGCACAATCACATCTTCATATATTCTTCTCTTTGCATTCATTCCCAAAATATCTATTTCTCATTACACTTTTCAACCAACCTAGACACCTACCTGCTTCTTTCATTCTGTGATTTACCTCTACATTCATCTTGTCCACTCCTTGATACATGCGACCCCAGATACTTAAAAGTCTCAACTTTTTCAAACATCTCCCCATTCACTCCTACATAATTCAATCTGCCAACATTATCACTCTTCGTGCATCTCATGACTTTACTTTTACCATTATTCACTTGCAACTTCCTTCTTTCACACATATAAATAAACTCAGTCACAAATGACTTAATTAATTTTCAGTATCAGCCACCAGTACAGTATCATCCGCAAATAGCAACTGACTCAAGTTCCTCAATCTTCCATCCTCACCCACTATTCCCTAACCTCTGTCTAATACTAATTTATTTACTTCCCTTACCACTCCATCCATATAAACATTAAACAACCATGGCGACAATACACAGCCTTGATGTAACCTTACATTCACCTCAAACCAATCACTCATACCACTCCCAACTCTCACGAATGCTTTACTACTCATGTAAAAACTCTTCACTGCATTCAACAAGCTTCCACTTATTCCATACAGTCGCAACACCCTCAACAACCCCTCTATCTACCCTGTCACACGGTTTCTCTAAATCCACAAAGGCCCAAAAAGAGTCCCTCCCTTTCTTCAAGAACTTCTCACACACCTGTCCTTCCACAAACACCTGATGCATACATCCTCTTCCTCTATTGAACCCACACTGTTCTTCCCCAATCAGTCTCTCAGTAATTTTCCTGATTCTTTCAATTAACTCTCTTCCATATACCTTACCAATTACACTCAACAAACTAATTCCC
>JAXCGZ010020456.1:7500-11242 GCA_037179515.1 Halocaridina rubra
GAATAGAGGACACTGCAACATGCCTACTGGCACACACGAGGCAGCTCCAATTTTGAATTGTATTTTCAGCATGTCTAATCTATTCTATTCTACTCTACTTATTTATTCTATTTTTCTTTTTATGATTATTCTAATAAGCACTAACCTATTCATACCCACCCTACCTCTGTCATATGTCTATCTAATCTACATTTGAAGGTGTCTAAGGTATTGGCATTTACTATCCTACTAGGAAGCTTGTTCCATGCATCAGCTACTCTATTACCAAACCAAGTTTTACCAATTTCCCTTCTGAACCTAAATTTATCAAGCTTAAATCCATTATTACGAGTTCTGGTTTGATCATGAATTTTTAAAACTTTATTAATATCTCCCTTGTTAATCCCTTTAAACCATTTATACACTTCAATCATATCCCCCCTAACACTTCGCCTCTCTAGAGAATGTAGATTAAGTTTCTTTAATCTGTCCTCATATGGTAGATTTCTGATATTGTGTATCATCTTGGTCATTCTTCGCTGCACTCTCTCCAAGGATTCAATTTCCATCCTATAATAGGGTGACCAGAATTGCTCAGCATAATCTAAATGGGGCCTAACTAATGCAAGATAGAGCTGCAAACTAACTTTTTCCGTCCTATTGCTAACACTTCTTGAGATAAATCCTAAAATTCTGTTTGCTTTATTTCTGACTGCTGTGCATTGCTCTCTTGGCTTAAGACTACTACTCACAAGAACTCCCAAATCCCTTTCACACTGAGAACTCATGATTTCATGGTTATTTAGCTTATAACTAGTATTGTCTTTTATAGTACCCATTTTAACTACCTTACATTTTTCAACATTAAATTCCATTTGCCATTTGTCCGACCATTCAGATAATCTATTTAGATCTTCCTGTAAAGCATGAATGTCTTCTTTTCCATTTATAATTCTACCTATTTTAGTGTCATCTGCGAATTTACTTAGGTTACTACTGATATCCGAATCCAGATCATTTAGATATACGATGAATAATAGAGGACCCAGTACCGAGCCTTGTGGTACCCCGCTTGTAACCGAGCCCCACTCTGATTTCTCTCCATTTATGCAAACCCTCTGTTTTCTGTCTTTTAACCATTGTTTGATCCATCTGAGCACAGCTCCTCCTATACCATGAGCTTCCAGCTTTTTAACTAATCTTTTGTGAGGAACTCTATCAAAAGCTTTGCTAAAATCTAGATATATTGTATCATATTCTTTGCCACAATCTACTGGCTCGTAAACTTCTGAATTACGAAACATTTTTTTTTATTAATAGCAATATCCAAAGATGAGTTTACCATTCACTCCCAGTTCAATTTTGAATTTCAGTTTGCTATGGCTTCAATTAAAATATAAAAAAGACACCATATCAGTATTTGCATAAAATGCTAGAAAGCAATTATCTACAAAACGCTTGTTAAGAACATGTCTAACTGGAGTCATGTTCATACATAAGTTTTTGAATTGTGTGAAGAATATTCAATTAAATGCAAATAGTGACATGGTCTATTTTTTTAATATTATATATCTATCTATCTATCTATCTATCTATCTATCTATCTATCTATCCCTATCTATATATATATATATATATATATATATATATATATATATATATATATATATATATATATATATATAGGGGGGGTGTGTGTGTGTGTGTGTGTGGTGTGTGTGTGTGTGTGTGTGTGTGTGTGTGTGTGTGTGTGTGTGTGTGTGTGTGTGTGTGTGTGTGTGTGTGTGGGGAAGTTGTGGGGAGATTGACTTTTCACCAAAACTCTAGTTTAGGGGTGTTTGAATGTGCGTGGTTGTAGTACGATAGAGAGCAAAATGTGCGAGATTGGATGTATATTTGGTAGGAGGGGAATAGACGTATTGGCCCTGTGTGAGACAAAGATGAAAGGTAAAGGAGAAGTGTCATTTGGTAAGGTGAAAGGGAGAGTGTCCGGGGTTGATAGGGAAAGAGCGAGAGAGGAGGTGGCAATATTGTTGAGTGAATGGATGTTAAATAAGGTTGTGGAATGGAAAGAAGTGCCCTCTAGACTGATGTGGGTAAGGGTTAGAATGGATAGAGAATGTTTAGGCGTTTGTTAGTGCATATGTGCAGGGCTGTGAAAGAAGTGATAGAGTTGATAGAGGTGCAATATGGAATGTTTTGAGATTTTATGGAATTGGTGGTAGATTGTTACGAGTAGTGAAGTGTTTATATGTGGGCAGTAAAGCATGTGTTATGGTGGGGAATGAAGTAAGTGAGCGGTTTGCAGTGAGAGTGGGGTTGAGACAAGAATGTGTGATGTCACCGTGGGTGTTCAGTTTGCATATGGATGGAGTAGTAAGAGAGGTAAATGCTCAAGTACTTGGTCGCGGATTGAAGCTTGTAGCTGGGAATGAAAATGAGTGAGAGTTGAATCATTTGCTGTTTGCAGTTGATACTGTGGTGGTGGCAGACTCTGAGAGTAAGCTGCGTCAGTTAGTGACAGAATATGGAAGGGTGTGTGAGAGAAGGATGTTACGAGTGAATGTGGGAAAGAGTAAGGTTATGAGGTGTACAAGAAACGATGATGGTGCTTGACTGAATGTTATGTTGAATGGAGAGGCACTTGAGGAAGTAGACCAGTTCAAATATTTAGGTTCAGTTATAGCTGCAAATGGTGGAGTGCAATCAGATATGCGTCACAGAGTGAATGAAGGATGAAAAGTGTTTGGTGCATTGAAGGGAGTATTGAAGATTAGAGGGCTGGGAATGAATGTTAAGAAAATTTTGTATGAGAAAGTGGTTGTGCCGACTGTAATGTATGGCTCAAAGTTATGGGGTATGAAAGAAACTGAGAGAGAGAGACTAAATGTGTTTGAGATGAAATGTCTTAGGAGTATGACTGGTTCTTGGCAGATGGATTGGGTTAGGAATGAAGTGAAAGGGAGAATGGGTGTGAGGAGAGATTTGGTAGCTAGAATAGATATAAATGCTTTGAGAGGGTTTTGTCATGTAGAGAGGAAGGATAATGAACGACTACTGACAAAGGTAATGAAATCGGAAGTTGATGGGAGAAGTGCCAGAGGGAGGCCTAGGTTGGGGTGGATGGATGGAGTATGGAGTTCTTTGAATGATAGGAGGATGGATGTGAAGGAGGCAAGTGAGTGTGCTTGGAAAAGGAATGTGTGGCGAATAATTGTGACGCAGTTCTCATTGGCATCTTCTGTTATCATGTAGTGCCTTGTAGAGGTAACCCGTGGTAGAGGCAGAAGGGGATTTGGTAGTATGAAGCGGCGTAAGTTGTGGAAGAGGGGGGAGGATGGGATGTGGCACTCCAGCAGTACCATCCAAACCCTTAGCCAAATCCCGTGTCATTTCTAGAAGAACGAAGTGTAACCACACGTTGTGTTATTTTGCTTGTTCTTTATGGTCGGCTACCCTCCAAAATGGGGGAAAATGCCAAGGTAAATATATAAATAATATATATATATATATATATATATATATATATATATATATATATATATATATATATATATATATATATATGATATAGATATATATATATATATATATATATATATATATATATATATATATATATATATATATATATATATATATATATATATATATATATATATATATATATATATATATATATATATATATATATATATATATATATATATATATATATATATATATATATATATATATATATATATATATATATATATATATA
>JAXCGZ010020457.1:0-11212 GCA_037179515.1 Halocaridina rubra
TTTTCCCCACTTCAGCGAAAAAATTATTGAACTCTTCTGCTTTAGCACTTACATCTACCTCATCGGGTATAATTGATATGTTACTACTTTTATTACAGTTATTGGAAAGCATGGTTTTAGCAATTTTCCATGTATCAGAGATATTGCCTTTAGCGTTTTGAAATTCATTTTTGTAATACTGTTTCTTACTGTTACTTAATAATGATTTTACTTGTTTCTTATGCTCTGTAAACTTTTCTCTTAAAGGGATATTATCTCTTTGTAGCTTTACTTCATTTTGTAGTTTGTCTCTTTCTTTCATAATGTTTTTTATGTCATCTGTTATCCAAGGAGCGGGGGGACGAAATATTTCTCTTGTCACGAGTGGTGCACATCGATCTATACATGATGATAAGACACTGGTTAAAGTATTTACTTGTGTATTGATATTATCGGTATATAGAATTTCATTTAATTTATGTACTTCATTCATAAGTAAACTACAAAGTAATTCTTGTGAATAATTTCTTAAGCATCTGAATGTTTTAAAGATTGGTTGTCTCTTTGGTTTGCGAATATTTAGGGACGTTACAATTTCCTCGTGGTCTGCTATAGGGCTTGGCATTACGTCACACTTAGTTATCATATGTTTGGAGTTTGTTATTACTAGATCGATTTGGGAAACTGAAGTGGGAGTGATTCTAGTTGGTTTATTTATAATCTGTTCTAGATTTAAATTCTTAATAAGTCTACTCATTTTATTTTCTCTTTTTAGTTGATCATCATTAAAATCGCCATATATAAAAACTGGTTTGTTTTTTAAAATTATCTCCTTAAAAACGTCCAAAATATAGCTAAAAGAGGTTACCGAGGCTTTGGGGTGGCGGTACACGCAGCCTATGATAATAGAAGGAAACTTTTTATGTTGGACAGAGATCCATTTATCTTCCACTCCTTCGTGCTTCTCAGTTTCAAGATTTAGTTCAGTGGCCTTCAAATAATTTTTAACATATAAACATACACCTCCACCTCTACCACTGTCATAGCGATAAATATTATATGAAGGAATATTAATAAATGCATTGTTAATTGACGGATACAGCCATGATTCGCTAATGCAAAGAACATCAATATTTTCTTGTACAAGCATATGTTCAATTTCTAGTATATGGGATAACAGGGATTGTGCATTTATATGTACGACAGATAATCTATCATTATATTTACAAGTAACTTTCACATCGGCACTGTCTTCTTGGCCATGATTCTAATAATAATCATTATTTTTACATAATCTACTCTTATGACCATATTCATGACATACATTACATTTAACTTTATGATCAAATCTACAATTTGATTGGCGGTGATTGAACTCACCACAATTATAACATCCATATCTTTGACTTTGCACATAATCATAATCCCTTCTTTCTCTGTTTTGTTTGTAAGTATGACTTATCCTAGTGTTGGTATTGCTGTATCGTCCCTGGGAGCCAGTATCACCATGTCTACCACGCGAGAAATTATTATAATCATAATCCCTTCTTTCTCTATTTTGTTTGTTAGTATGACTTAGCCAGGTGTTTGTATTGCTGTATCGTCCCTGGGAGCCAGTATCACCATATCTACCACGCAAGAAACTATTTTTGACTCCCGTATTTTGGCCTCTATTTTGATAAAATCTAACTGTATTGTTACCTTTAACATTCATGTTCACTCTATTGTCACTACCTCCTCTGTCACTTTTATCATTAGATTTCATTTTATTGTTGCTAGCATTAAACAAATTTGATTTTACTGTTTTCCAATCTCGGCAGATAAAGTCACTTGTACAAACAGAAGAAATAGCATCCAATAGTCTGATTGCTCCAATTCTATTAAGTAAATCATTTTCCATATCATCTCGAATTTCGTAACAGTTAATATCAATATCACCAGTTCCAAGTTTGAAAAACTCTGCTGTCTTAATGAATGTAACCCCATTGTTATTACACCATTCATGCAACTGGGTATTATATTGATATATTCTATCAGGCAAACCACTTGTCTTCAAACTTGGGACTAGTTCACAAACCTTGACCTCAATATCTTTGTTTTTCCCCTGAAGTTCAGCGATTACAGTCCCAAGGGTATCAAGAATTGTTTCTAGGGTAGCATCTTCGTCAAGTAGATCTTGTGTTCCGCAGTAGATAACACATTCCTTTGGCAAGTGATCAAGTTCCTCACTTATCCAAGATTTTAGTATCTTCAAGTTTGCCATCACCACCCAATATATTTGCAGCGTCCTCTCTTGATTCGGACTGACTGAGGGGTGTATTATTATTATTGAGCAAATCTGACTTTATGGCGTGTGAAGATGATGCATTTCACCCCGAAAAAAAAAATTTAACCCTTGATATTTTTTCTGCCATTCTTTATCGCCTCACATCGAAAAACTATTGAATTAAATGAATTGGAAATATGTGATATTGTGCATTTTTTTCACGGGTCATATAGGCGTATATAGTTTTTTTTTTTTACGTCATATAAAAAGTATTGTATTATTTATATTCAATGGAATGTGTTTGGGAAAATAATCGTGGGTTACCGTGTATGTATTCCAACTGAAAAGTTTTATTAAACTATATATGTATTTATTTATGTATGTATGTATTTATTTATTTTAATACCACTGTAATTATTAGTATTGTCAGTTTCTGATTCATTGAAATTTAAGTAAAACTACATTTGCCAGAGGAGAATTTCTAATATAATCACGATGAATCTAAAACTGGCGCAGCATTCCTGGTAAACAGTCTTATGTGTGTGTGTGTTTATTTTTAGTGGAAACGGTACATAATTGAATGAAGGATTATTTAAACAAATTTAAAATAATTCTATTATTCATTATTTTATTTATTATATCCTCTTCATTTACTTAATCTCGTATTATAGTATCTTAGCACCAGGTCATACACACACACACATACATGCATAAGCCATTTTATCTTGCAGCTTCTATAACTTTTTTTTTTTATTGTTCAGGCCTAGCAAACATTCATGAAGCACTAAATTTTTTTTAACTGTTTCGGTTTGATGAAGCTCGTATGTGTGTGTGTGTTTTTTTTTTTTATTATTAAGGAGAATGTCCCATTTTCAGTATGAACTGAAATTGCTAGGCTAAACACTCACAAAAATTACCAACAATATTGATAAAGCCTCAGAAGAATCTTTTTGTAACTCTTCTGTAGTTCTGAGGATCAAGTCTTGGAAGGAGCTTCTCAGGAAAGGTTTCGAATTTGACTCCTCAATGTGTTTTTATTACTAGCATCTCTTTGTATAAGCTTCCTGGCTAGTACAGTGGTAACGCGCTGGCCTCTCATTCTCGAGGTCGACGGATCGCGCCTCGTCCAGGCAAGAGAGTTTAAGCTGTTTACTGGGGAGGTTACTGCTGTGGATGGGCAACACGGGGGGGCCTGTGCCGGATGGCGACCGCCCTATGGTTCCTCCATGACCCGTTCCACCCATCCGTGGGTGGAGAGACTAAAAAAAAAAAAATCTCTTTGCAAGCACCTCGAATCTGCAGGTTCAGTGAAGAAGCCTTTAGATATATGGCCCAATGGTTGAACAGTATCTTCTCGAGGTAAAGCTTCAATAAATAAAAAAAAACATTATTTGCTTTCTCCTACTGCAGATGAATACAACATTTGCTGTTTGTGTACAAGAACTTTTCTAATAATTCGTATATAACGCAATTCTTATATAACGAAGCTTTACGAGCTCTCTCGATGGGTTACTTCCTGGCTTGCTCTGCAGGAGAGCTCTGCTTCGATCTAACACGTTCCTTGCCGTAATATATTTTTCTTGTTACCCAATTTTATCTGCATTTTAATAACTAATTGCGACAGGGTCTGTTTGATATTGTCTTCTTTTTATTTTACGGAATTGGTGATGGTGAAGTATTCATGTATTTGTTAGGCCTACATCCGATATTTATATACATATATATAGATAGATATGGATATGTATAGATAGATATAGATATATAGATAAATTGATATATGGATATTCATTTAGAACAGCATAAGACAATATTTTAGATCTGAAAAAAAAAACTGTAAAGAAGAGCAATGTGGAGAAAGCCAATAAAAGAGAGTGGAAAAAATACTAAGATGTTTACCGTAATGTAAAGAGAAAGCAACGAGGCGTGACGAGTAAGGGGAAAATGAGGGGAAAAAACGGAGAGATGGAGGATAAATGGAAGGAAAAAAAGAAAGAGGAAAAGATAGGCTTTCCTGAGGAAGAAATGGGTTGGGAGAGAGAGCTTGGGGGTTGGGAGTATTGTGGGGGGGGGGTAGACAGGAAGTCCTATTCTTTTTGTTCAAGGGGTTAAAAAATAAATTGGAACGATGTTTGCCTGTGATCCCCTCTGACTTTTGGAATAAGAAAAGCAGATTTATTCTGATTTTTCTGTTTTCATTGATTTAATGTTTTTTCTTATATATTTTTGTTTTATTTTGATTTTTATACTATTTTACCTAACTAATGCTCACATTATTTTTATAGGTTTTATCTTTGACGAAGAATACCTGATCGCTTTTCTCTCTTTTTTATATCGTCTTTTCTGTTTGTTTTTATATATATTTTTTCTGTCTGTGATGGCTCTTTTTTTTTATCCCCTCTTCCTCCAGTATCAGTAACTGCTCTTTTGTATCTTATTTGTTTGTTTGTTGGGGCATTTCTGAGCTATTTAGATGTCTGTATATGTTGTCTGGTCTGATAAGGCTCCATTTACCTAACTTTCCTTACCATTTTGACTATATTAGCTTCTCTAATTTTTATTATAATATTATATTCAAATTGCTATTGTTATTATTACAAGTTTCCAGTATTTCTATATTATTATTATTATTATTATTGTTATTATTATTATTATTATTATTATTGTAAGGATGGATGATTATCAGTACCATTGTTACTCTTGCGACATTCATGATGTTCTCTCAATCGAATGCTCTTGGCCTCGCTGTCCTGGAAAAGTCTTAAACTCTTCCATAATATCTTACGTTCTCCTAGACCGAAGGTTTCTGGCAAGAGTCCAGATGCTGAGTTCGTCCCTGGCACCCTTGGTGTTGGGTCACGCTAAAACATCGTCCCATCGTCCTTTTGTTGGGGAAAGGACAGAAAGAAGGGGGGAGTGACAATTATATTGTATACAAACATAGTTTTATATATATATATATATATATATATATATATATATATATATATATATATCTATATATATAAATAATAAAAAGAAAATAAATAAATAAATATCGAGTAAAATAACGTTTTTGAAAAATATACTTTAAAGAAAGAAAATTCCGACTCAATTTACTGTATTTCTGACCGTTACGGCTGTGGTAAAGAACATACCCCATAGTGAGTGCGAGAGGGAATCTCATACCTCCCTACCAGTGCATCATTGTGTGTGTTAAAATACTTACACACACACACACACACCAGTCTGATAGGCTCAGCGCAAGAGAGGCATATACTTGAAAACTACACCAAGCTCTGAATTTGACCACCCCTCCTTACACCCCCATCACCAAATACTCTCCTTAT
The DNA here is from genome assembly GCA_037179515.1 of Halocaridina rubra. Taxonomy (NCBI): domain Eukaryota; kingdom Metazoa; phylum Arthropoda; class Malacostraca; order Decapoda; family Atyidae; genus Halocaridina; species Halocaridina rubra. The sequence continues at coordinate 5,572 of JAXCGZ010020457.1, forward strand.
GGCTACCCCCCCACCTGAAAGGGGAACACATTCCTCAACGAAGCTACTGGCCAAAGACAGAGGTATCAAACCTAGGTCTGTGTTCCCAAGGAAGGATTTTCACCTTCTAAGCTTTCCAGAAGGTATATCTCTCGCGGAAAAATTTCAATGGAGGAATAAATTCCTTCCCATTCACCATCATTCGCTGAGCATTCCCAACCAAAGCAAATGGTGGTTTAATCATCTATATGTCATGAGGAAAAACAAGCATCTTATTGAAGAATTGCAAAGGGGTGTGCATGGGGGGCTCCAATTCGTGTCAAAGGATAAGCCACCTCTTAGAACATTTTTCATTAAAGGGTTTCCTACTTATTGGAATAAAGAACAACTGCACTCCCTCTTAGAAAATGAAGATGGAAAATACATCGAAAGCCTACAACACTTAAAGTATGATGGAAAAGAATCTTCGACTCTAAAGATGATGTGGAAATCAATTGAAGTCAATCCTCCAGAAGAAATTGTCCTTCTTCCAGGGATTAAAGATCCCCCTATCCTCAAAGTGCAAGAAAAATCTTCAACCAACATCCAGCGCTCCCTCTATTGCCAGAAGGGGCACACTTATCAAAAATGTTCAGCAGAGACTGCTGGGCCCATCACAACAACTCCTCGGTCCCGGACTTGCTCACGATGTGGCACAGTCACTGAAAATATGTGGGAGCATAACTGTTCCCAGCAGAATGAAGATAGTATCACCTCGGAGAGCCAAGATACAGGATCTGCCGAGGGTGAATCATTACTGACAACTACAGATGAAGCAGTTCAGGTACAAATTGTAGCAGTGAAGGAACAAATCACTGCAGTGAATGAACAAATTGTAACAGTGAATGAACAAACTATCAGAGATAACGACCGAGAACTACAGTGCAAAAATAACTCCTATGAAAAGATGCTCAAAAACTTAAAAGAGCAAGTAGCTACATTAATGATTCAGCTTGAAAACATGACAAATGAATCATTTAAGGTTTGTCCTATATCATCTCAAAATGATAATGGCAGTGACAAGGAAATAGCTCAAAGAACCCGAATAACACGAGCTGCTAAAGTCAAAGGTAAAGCCCTCATACTTGAACAGGTAAAATTCCTTAACACTGCAGATAATTAGATGCAGATATCACTCTCCCAACTTTCTATTCTTTAATTTTTTTTTCTTTCCTTCTAATTAATCACACCCTTCTTACTACAATGAACCTGTCTCTTATCTCTATGTCATACCTTTTCTTCATAAATAGATATGTGTGTGTGTGTGCATGTGCATGCATATATAAGGAGATTCTCATGTATGTAGGTATGTGGGTGTATGTGTATATGTATATGTATATGCATATACGTGTGTCTATCACTATTCCTATAGCTGTTGGTGTGAATACTGTTGTGACACTAGTGATTGTTATTATAATCATTAACTTCATGATTATTATTATAATTAGGTATATTCATGTGTGCATGTGTGTGTGTGCATGTGTCTGCATATATATATGCAGGTATGTGCACATATATATGTGTATGCTTGTATGTGTGAATCATCATTCTCATAACAGTTACCATAACTGCTGTTGTGACACTGGTGATTGTTACTGTACTCATTACTTTTGTGATTATTACTGTAATTCTTGTTATCAAGGCCCTAATTATGCGTTCTGATCTTTTCATGCATTACAAAATCTTAACTTTCAATATTCATTCTTTGAAGAAAAGATTTGTGGATATTTTGCACTATGTTAAAAAAGAGAAACCAACATTTGTATGTCTGCAAGAAAGTTTGCACTCTCATCAGTTGTGCAACATAAGAGGCTATTCCAAATATTCGCTTGATAGTAAGCAAGGCCTCACCACTTATATTAGTAACTGCATTCCCCATCAGTTAATCGAAACCAGCACAAATCCAAGTAATGATGGTGAGGATAACAAGAATGTCACATATATGCTTTTCAAAATAAATGTCAAAACCAATCCTTTTTATGTTTGTAATACATATATTGGAACTGATGCCTTTAATGAAGCAAAATTACCACATCCCCTTATGTATGAGAACATTATATTCGCTGGAGATTTTAATGCAAGGCACAAAGAATTTGCAGAAACATCTGATAACATCTGTAATTACAATGGAAGACGGCTCTATGAGTTTATTAGTGATAACAATTTTACCTTACTAGGACCACGTTTGCGTACCCACCTTAGAGGTGGTAGACTAGACTACATATTTTATCATGGTTTAGAATATGGGAAAGACTTTACTTGCAGAAGAATAGACGATCTATTGTCTGACCATTTTGCACTTGAGAGCACATTCCTACTCGATTCCGGCATTTGTCAAGCACATAAACGAAAGCAGATAAATATTCCTATTGAATTCGTTGCCCCTTTTCGCTCTTTTATGGCTTCTACATTTGAAAATATAGATATTCAGACCATTACAGGCCAAGAAATCTATGATCTCTTAATAGAACGGATATATTTATTCCATAGAACTTACATACACAAGCCTAAACACAAGGCAATCAAGAAGAAAAACAATTGGACTGAAGATAACAAGCTAAACACATTTAAAAAACAGGTAGACAGTGCAGTTGATATGTATAAAAGGGACAACAATGCAACCACTCTTGAAAATCTGCTACTTACTCTACGAGAGTACCGTGAGCTTAAAAGTGATGTCCGAACTAAGCACTTTCAAAACTTCCTACAGTCTATCAATGCTCATACGAGTAGTTCTAAAATCTGGCAGTCAATTAATGCTCTGGTTGGCAAAAACATCAGTGTGTCACAAACAAATGATTCCCAAACTCTTGCTGAAGAACTTCTCTTACAATACTCTAAGACATCTTCCTTTGAAAACCTTCCTTGCGATATTCAACAACGATTAAGAAATCTTGACTTTGAAAGAATGATGAACATAGAATTATCCTGTGCAAGAACAATGGAAGAGGACAGATTCATTGACTACATAACCAAAAATGAGTTGGACTTTGCTCTCTCCCATGGGAAGAGCACCTCTCCGGGTGAGGATGGCATTACGTACCAAGTAATCCGAGATCTTAATGATGATATTTGTAATGGTATTAATCCAATTCACTTTTTATTCAGCACTATTTATAATGAGGTCACACTTCCAGAACAATGGAAAAAAAGCATTATTATTCCAATTCCAAAAAAAGAAAGTACAAAATTAAGACCTATCTCTCTGACATCCTGCTTCTGCAAAGCCTTTGAGAGAGTCATTCTTAACAGACTTGATTTCACACTCGAGGGAAAATTATCAAATAATTTGTATGGATTTATGAAAGGAAAAAGTACCAAAGACTGTTTTGTAGAATTTATGAATGTTGAGCACTGCTCTGAAGTCACTGTTTTTCTAGATTTGCAAAATGCCTTTGATATTGCAAATAGAACCGTTATTTTGGATCATTTAGCAACTTTAGGGGTCAAAGGTAAACTACTGCAACTAATTAGATGCTACCTAAGTAGTCGAACCTCTAAAGTGTACTATAAAGGATATCTTACTTCCAGCGAAAAGGAATTTACACTGGGAACTCCTCAGGGAGGAGTTCTGTCTCCCCTTCTCTTTAACATCTTAATGGATAAGCTTCTCAAGTCTCTCAGACTACCAAATGATGAATGCACCATCATATGTTATGCAGACGACATATGTATAAGGGCACCTTCTGCCAATGATATGCAAATAATACTTAATGACTTTTCTCAAGTATCAAAAGACATTGGTCTTGTCATTTCAACTCCAAAAACAAAGTACTTTTCCAGTATCTCGCAAGAGCCTCACCTTGTATTAAGCAATCAAATGGTTAAGGTGTGCGAAAATCACAAATATTTGGGAATACCAGTTCCTTCTCCCCCTCACACAGAGTATGTCAAAGATTTGTGTGAAAGACTGCAACAGAGACTCAGACCGTTAAAGCTTCTTGCCAATAGGGTATCTGGTGTTGGAATTAACATATGCCGAACTTTCTATCTCGCATATGTCAGGTCATTAGTCGACTATCACACCCTGCAGCTCTGTACTATGACTACCTCTATCTTAAGACCCCTAGAAAAAATTCAGAACAAAGCTATGAGGATTATTCTTGGCTGCCCTATGAGCACCAGAATTATAAATATGCAACATGAATTAAAGCTCCCACCTTTGATAGAACATATCAAACAGTCAGCTGTGATATTTGGAGTTAAACTAGCGAAATCAGCTCAGCCTCATCCATGTAATGCTGGTCATTTGCAAGGGCCGCAGTCAGCGCCAACAATCATTAAATCACTAATAAAAAGTAACATACAGTATGAAAGACAAATTCACCCCAAAGTATTTAAGCTTATAACCAATGAGACAAAAAAACATAATGTAACACTCTTTACTGAGAGTGGTCCTGAACGATTAATAAATCCTTGCAAGAGGATTGGGCCAGAAATTCTCTTTCCAATATTATCATCTGGTCCGAATGTTGCTCCAATTATTAAAAAACATCAATGGTTAGATGAAATTGAAGCCTTTATTGAAACTAGTTTCCCAACTAACAATGAAACACTCTGCATTTACACTGATGGGTCTCACACAAGCAGTGCAGGAGGGTCTGGGTGCAGCATTGTAGTTTATGAAAATTTTGAAGGGCAGCAAATATTTGACAAAGCACTGAGTATGCCAAAATGGTCATCAATCACCGAATGTGAAATTGTTGGTCTAAAACTTGCTATTGAACATGTTCTCAGTGCTAGGAGAAATGCTATCATATTCTGTGACTCGCAGAGTGCGCTTCTGTCACTGAGATCATTAAAAAGCTCCTACAAAACTCACATGGCTGAAATTCAAGAGGCTCTTATTGATTGCGCAAAACTTAAACTCCAAGTTAAGTTTTCATGGGTACCCTCCCATGTTGGGATAGTAGGTAATGAAAAGGCTGACAGGCTGGCAAAAATGGCAACTGAGAGTTCAGTGTCTGAATCTATAACCACACTGACTCAGTTTAAAACAATGTTGTATAATGAGATTATGGAAGAGCAAGAACTTTCTACACTCACACAACATGTAAGCAGCTGTTCGATCCAACATTATGAAAACTTCAGAAGGCTGAGACACAAATACAGCATGGGTAAAATGCTTACAGGTGACTGTGATAGAGTTGCTGCCCGTATAAGACTTGGTTATAGAAATATATGGGAGGTGAATTGCGAGAAAACTGGTAGAAAGCACCCAGAACACTCAAAATGCCATTTATGTGAGTGTGAAGGGGGCAACAATTTAGTACACTACATTGCAGAGTGCACAAAGCTTAAGGACTTCAGACCTCTTGGCCTGAGCTACTTTGAACTTTGTGTGCACTTTTGCAACCCAGAGAACTTATATCCTGTACTTAGTGTATACCCAACGTTGAAAATGTAATTCTTTTACCCTCTTCTCCGTCTACATCTTTTCCCACATTTATGTGGGGTCGATGTTTCTGGTCAGTTTTCTCCATTTATTTCTGTCCCATACCTCATCACCCAACAAACCTTTAGACCTCAGATCATCATTGATGCAATCCATCCACCTACGCTTTGGTCTCCCTCTCCTTCTACCCTGTATATCCATTTCCATCACCCTCCTCTCAACATACTG
>JAXCGZ010020458.1:0-11182 GCA_037179515.1 Halocaridina rubra
TGTGCAGCTTAAGATTCATTCATTTCAATAATCGAGCCAATGGTAATCGGGTTTCATGTGCAATCTTAAAAAGCAAAATAAAAATAAATTTATAAAATCAGTCTGTCTGTTCGGGTCCCTGTTCGGGCGCCAATTAAATGTGGGGGTTTGTTTTAAATGATGATTCTAGAGTGTTAAGATTCTGTTTTACTAAGGGGACTCAAAGTACCGAGCTCGGTTAAGAGCTCACAAACAGACAGGACAGATATTTGTACTTGAACACCCCATGTTTATTACCATTAGTCGGTTAAATGAAACTCAGAATTCAACTTTCTTTTAATTTTGGAAATGCAATGACATTAAAAGAATTGAATTAAATTTCTCAAATTAAATTTTATGAAATGCTGCCTCGAATCCCGGAGGAGGTGAGTATGAGTTCGTTTCCCGGCACCACGGACGTATGCCAAGACTTTGGCCTCAACTCGATGATTACCTCTGTCACACAGGCAGAGTAGAATACAGGGCACTGCAATTTCAGAAACAGAAATGACACACTGTTTATAATGGGAAACTGAAAGCATGAGCACACATATAATGAGTTTCCAATGTCATTCTACTGGATGAATATATATAGGTTATTCTCAGCTAACCAGAAATATTTATGCTACCATAATAGCATACAAAACATTAATTCTTTACTGGTTTTAAAGAAAATAATATATTCACAATAAATGAAGAATAAGCAAGACAAATACAGTACTGTATGTATTCCTTAAATTGTGGGCAACCACAAAAGTTGCAATGCTTATTTCTGATATGAAATTAATATGGTAAAACACTCTATTTAGGGTAAAGGAAGAATCTACGAGATAAATACAGTATTCACTCACTTTTAGTTATCAAGAACTTGCAATAAAAAAAAAGGGTGCAAAACCACCTTTTGAGGTATTTGCAACTTATAACTCAAAACACTTTTTGAGGTATTTGCAACTTATAACTCAAAACACTTTATCCCCAACATATGAAGAATTAGCAAGATAAATACGGTATGCATTCATTAAATTGTGGTTAACAAGAAATATTTGCATAGCCAACTGGGAAAAATTACCTTTTGAATATTTGCAATTTGGCTTTTTGGCAAATAGCTTTATTGACGAGTTTTTGAAGTAAAAAAAACACTTTATTTACGATGATAGAAAGGGGTGAAATGAAATTAGAATTTATTAGGAAGAGAGATAGATTTTTACGGGCTCATAACTAGTCTTCAGAGGATGAGATTTTCGTTTATCACATTCAGTGAAAAGAAACTTCTCAGCAATATATATATCAGCTGTAATTTACAGGTTAAGGAATTAACTTTGGCATGTGAGATTCCAGTGTGGTAATCTACAAAATTTCGTGTGACTGGGAGTGGAATCTGAGAATAGAAATCCATAAAATTTATCCAGTAACGAATGTAACTAATTCTCGAAAATAAACCAATTTGCTTGACCCACGAGCTTTACCATACACTATCCCTCACCTTGTTGTGCTAGGTGAATTCCTTGTTGTGCTAGATGAATTCCTGTGAAGATGCCACGTAAAATATTGAAAATAAACTTAGACCACCCAGGCGAGATGTTGCCTCTGGGCAGTCTCGGCGCCAAAAAAAAGAGCGTCTCCTCGTTGTGCTTCGTGACGTCATCTGTAGGAGACATTCCTAGAGCAGTAATTGGCTCTGATTTCATTTTAAGGACTATTTTAGTGGTGGTCCCTGGCAGGCAATTATAGCAGAGATGCAAGGGAGAGACAGTAATTTTAGGTGCAACAAGTGGAAGCAAATAAAATAAAACGAGAATACTAATGAAAAGTTAGGTTACTGGTTCTGTGTTTCTTAATTTTCTTGGCCCGTTGCAGACAGAAAAATAGGAGCAGCCTTTATATTGGGGCTATACTTCTACACGTACAAGAAGAGTAAATAAACTATATAGAATTAGCTATAAGCTAAAATACAAATTGCAAATAATCATAATCTGCGAAAGTCAAGAAGTGGGAATTATTTTATTAGTTAGAAAATAACAGTTATGTTAAAGGGAATTAATTTTTTTAGTTAGAAAATAACAGTTATGTTACTAATTTTATTTAATAAGGCATCTAACAGCCTCTGTTGACATTGAGCGAAACACTCTGTCACATGGTGAACAATCTCCAGAACGCTCTTTGCATTGCAGGAGACGAAATTTTAATTATTCAAATAATAAAGAAGCTACTGAATATGTATTTAGACAGGCTAATGACATATCAGCAGGGTCAAAGTTTTAACAAAATTATTAGCAAGAGAAATTTTTATAATATAATATTTATCAGCAAAGCAAGTTTATAATAAGAAAATTGCACAAACAACATATCTAACAGACTCTCTAGGATTATGGTATTTTTCATGAGCAAAAAGAAAAAGCAGAAAGCAGAGATATAGGAGGGAGATATTTATATTGGGATCATGCTTTCTATGCGTACAAGAATATTAAACAATATATATTTAAAATTAGCCATGTGCTGAAATATAGACTGCAAATAATCATAATCTGCCAAATGCAAGGAGTGAGAAATTATTTTAATAAAAAAAAAAGAAGACAGTTAAAAGTTACTAAATTAACTAATAAGTCATCTATAAATGACCTCTGGTGACTTGGAGTGAAACACTGTCACTAAGGCCTTTTCTAGAGCATATTGAATTAACAAAATTCTACTACAGAAGGCGAAAAAAGAACAGAGGAAGTTATGGTGACTTCAGTGTTATTATGAGGGATGAGAGATCCTTTTAAGGGAAAAGAACAAATGAACAAAAAAAAAATGGGATCCACCACTGAAACATGTCACACTATCAGTAAAGTGAACAATTCTCATTAAGAAACATTAATTGTGACTGCCATCTCGCTTACGCACTGTCAGTAATGGCGAACACCAAGGGGAAATGCTCTTTTCAACTATTCCGAGGTGGACCCAAGTGTCAAATTCTTCCTTCAGCTGTAAGGACAGCTGGTGGGGAAGGCCATAGGAATGCCAAAATGGCTCAGGCTCAGTCAATCTGACGTGTTTCTCAAGGGTAGCGGTAGTGCCTGTGAGGTCATTGAAGATATTCTCATAGTCCTCTAATAGCTTGTTCAGCTGTTCCCATTGACTCGGTTGCAGTCTGCAGTTGATAATGTAGTTACTCACACTTTCCTTTCGGTGTGTGGGAATGGCAGGATCCTTACCATAATCAAAGGTTAAGGTTATGTCTTCAATTGCGAGGGCGGTGGCTGCGGCCAGAGTGGCTTTTCCCAAAAATCTCCACTCCCGTAAGTCTGCCTCCACCGCAAGGAAGCAGTCTTCCAATATAGGAGGTAAGGGGTGGCTATAATGGAGCACCTGTGTTGCTGCAGCCTCGGAGGTAATGTAGCAACTGCGGGCACCTATAGGGGTTGCTGAGAGTGCCAGCGCAGGATCCCTGTGGGCCTTAGGGTCCTCACAATACAGCTCCAGCTAGTTAATGTGGTATTTCCGGTTATTGCCATCAACATTTAACACGTAATTGATGGGGGTCGCATGTTGTACCACAATGTACGGTCCTTTCCAACGTAGCATTAGCTTGCAAGTATCTGTTGTAAAAGGTAACAGTGCTCAATCTCTGGATGTCAGGGCACGACGCCGGGTACGCTTGTCAAAGAGGAGCTTGGCAGCCTGCGGGTGACCCTTAATGACTAATTGTGCAGTTTTTCAGGCCTTTTTGAGATGGGACAAAAACCTCAAAATATACTCATGGACGCCCCTATCGTCATCCTTGATAGTAGGTGAGTCCTAACATTCTGCCAAGAATTGCACTGGGCCTCTGACCTTATGACCTTAAATCAGCTCAAAAGGGGATATCCAGTAGTGACATGGGGCGTGTCTCTGAAGGAGAGAAGTGCAGCGGGGATGTACTTGTCCCACTGCCTGGGTATATCTACCACTAGCTTGCACAAACATCGCTTCAATGTCCCGTTATAGCATTCACATGCTCCATTTGATTGGGCACGATAGTCACTAGTATGAATGTGCTTCATTTCTAAGAGGTTACAGAAAGCCTCAAAGTGCCTACTTGTAAACTGACTTCCATTGTCAGAAGTAACCTGAAGCATATTTCGAATAGGACCTGAGCGACCGCTTTGGCCATGATAGAAGATAGAGGCACTGCATCTGGGTACCTTATTGCTAGGTCGATATATACCAGGAGGAATGTTTCTCTGTGGATGACGCTGGGTTAATAGGACCTAATATGTCAATAGCGACCTTGGGAAAGGCCTCCGTTGAGAGCTTAGTTATGCCCATGGGAACTTTTGGTACCGGTGGCGTAGAGGTGGATGACAGACGGGATAGGAGTCCACGTATCTGTCTACCTTGGCATACATGTTTTGCCATGCAAATGCCTTCTGAAGGACATACTGAGCTTTTGCTTTGCCTGTGTTTGCTCAGAGGTAAATGGTGTACCACATACATAGGCTGGATGTGCATCAAAGCTGGCACCACCAACTGTTTAAATGTGTGGCCATCTTTAGTTACATGCCTACGAAGGAATCCATCTTCAAGGGCTTAAGTGATCTGGCCTCCTCCTCTCACCGTAGAGGTTCTTCCCTCGGTGCCCTGTTGCATCCAGCATTTGAGGCTAGGGCACTCCTGCTGCAGTTTGGCAAAGTCTGGACGGGACTTCAGTGGCTCTAGAGGTGCATCATCTGGTAAAGGAGGGGAAACTCTCCGCATTCCACATTACGGGTACTAACTGCGCCAGGGTCAATGGAGTCTGCCGGAGAATCGTCCAAATTCCTAGCATCAGAGCCAGTAGTTGCTGCTGAAATGGCTTGTTGTGACTCTGCCTGAGGGATGTTCCACTCAAATATGTCCTCATGGTAGAGGTTGGCTTGGAAGATAGGAGCTAGGTTCAGTACACGACCCAGCAAGATGTGGTACATAAGCCCAATCAGTGCCACAGCTTGGGCTTTTCCCTTGTAGTAGTTGCAATCCAGTTCAATGACACAGCAGAGGTGTATCTGAGGTTCTCCTACAGCAACCTGCACACGAACTACTTTGCCGGTGAAATCTTCATCTCTGATGAATCTCTCGTCAACAAATATGCCACTGGCCCCTGCATCGAGGACTATCTCAGCTTCCACACCATTTATGATTCTTAGGCACGTTGGGACCATCTCGGGATCATCATGTTCGGTAAATTCCACATTGGCAAGTTTGTACAATGGCTCCTCGGTGTTATCCTCAGTGGCCCTTTCTGGCTTTGTTTCTATGGTATGGGCTGAGTGAGTGGCCATATGCTTATGCTGGCCACTGCTGTGAGAGGAAGTGTGGTGGCTCTTGGAATTCATCTGAAAACCCGGGAAAGGTGGAGCGGGGTAATTGCCCTTGCCTCTGAACTGCTAAAGCTTAGGTCTTACCGAGTCATCCTACTTGAGTGTGGATGCATGGCTATAATAAGGCTTAGGAGTATGAGGAGGATGAGCTGGATGATTGAGGTTCTGAGAAGGGCCCATGTTCATCTCATTCCTGCAATCTCCTTCCGGTGAGAATCATGGCTTGCTGCGGGGGAGATGGCACTCTGATGACGAGCCTTGGTGTCAGCCCTTCTTGCCCTCATAAGGTCACATAGATGTACTCCAGGCTGGTTGTGCTGGAGGTACTCATCCACAGTGGCTAAACTTTTCTCAAAGTTGATCTCATCCTTAAGCTGAGTCCTTACATATGCGACAACATCTGTAGGGAGGTCATTGACAATTAAATCGGACATCAAGAACATATGCCACCTCTCAAGAGGACACTTTGAAACTCGCAACCAATCATTATAGAGGCAAGCCTTGCATTTGCCAAAGGTACTACAGTTCTCCTCCTTCAATGGGAAAGCAGACACAAACCTAGCACGACACTCAGGCGGCAAAATGTTTTGCAAGGCAAGGAGTGTGCTTTTAACTTTCTCGTAGTCCTTCAATTGCCTGTGGTCAAGTTCATTGACCAGGGCGAGCAGACGCGGTGGCATGGAGGTGAGCAGCCAATGACTCTTCTCAGCCTCTGTGCCTTCGCTAGCAGTTGCAAGACTTTCAAAAAACAGGATGTAAGTATCAAGCGGTTGCTTGCTGTTGTCCTCGTATGTCAGTACTGGGGGGGCCTCTCACGAGGTTTGTTCCCATTTCTGGGTGAAGCACCACTGTCCGGGGTTCCCACTCAAAGCTGAGAGAGCGAAAGCTCATATTTGCATTGTGCTTGTGCCTGCGCCTGGTCGTAATCGCATTGTGTTTGCTCATTTTCTCATTTCGCTTGTGCCTGCTCCTGCTCACATACTTTTCTCTCCAGCTCGGCTCGGCATTTAGCCATCTTGTTATGAGCCCACTCGAGAAGCGTCGGTCCTGGGGAATAGCTGTATTTCTCACCCATTGCAATCATCAAATATTTCGATGGTTTCCTGTGACTGCTTTGTTTAAATATTGGTTTTCTGTGACTGCCTGGTTTCCAAGGTGGTTCCCTAAACAGTCGATGATGAAATACCAAAACAATCAACCACAAAAAATAAATCTCTACAATAGTAAAAAAAAAATTGAAAGAGCCACATAACACCAAGGTAAAAAACTAAATCAACACTACCGTTCAGACTAAAATGTAATGGTGATCCAAAAACTTCACTATGAAAGTTACTCAAAATACAATCAAGTGCAAAAGCAGCAAAATGTTACAAAACAGTCCATGAAACACTGGTAATACAGGATGGCAGTTGTGCCTGCTTAACAGCAGCATGCTGCAGTACCTGTGGTTATGGTGCAAATGTAAAGAATGAGCAACAACAAAATTTACGGACAAGCACTGGTGCAAGAGAATACAAACAAGTAAAGTATAGCTGTCGTGCCTGCGTCTGAGCACGTATATGGCAGTACCAACAAGTAAAATGTTGTAAGTAAAATTCTGGAGTGTTGCCAAAAGGGCACAGATCCTATGCAAAATACACCAAAGATAAGCTAACAGCTTACAAGGCAGCCAAATAGCACATGTGTCTACTAATAATGAGAAAATTTATTTTTGAGTGACAACTCAGATGCATGTAGGGCTTAGCCTAGGCTCAACAAACGTTGCCAAAGTTTTTCTTCCCAATCTATGAGCAGTCAATGCTTGAATATAAAAAACTCAATTATAAGCAAAGCTCTTAATATGGTTACTCCCAATTCCTAAAACCCCCAAAACTATAAGAATTCCAAACAAATATCACCCTTTAACAGATTTATAAAACACTAATGCTTTAAAACTCAATCTTATCACGCAAATAAATGAAATCTTAAATAACACGTGTTCTTGTCATGCAAAATTTCTTAATTCTGTTACCACATAATCTCATGCAGATTTCATGAAATTTTTTTTACCACATAGTAAACAAGGAAAATATTAGTTACCGTAATTAATTTTGAAAATAAAATAAAAAATTCTTATACGCAAGTCTCTAGCGATAATATTTTTGTGCGCAGCCTAAGATGCATTCATTTCAATAATTCAAGCCCATAATAATCGGGTTTCATGTGCAATGTTAGAAGGCAAATAAAAAAAATATATCAAAATCAGTCTGTCTGCTTGGTTCCCTGGTTGGGCGACAATTTGTGTTGTGGTGAGGTTGTTAAGTCTCTGTTTTACTAAGGGGACTCAAAGTACTGAACTCAGTTAAGAGATCACAAACAGACAGGAAATTTATCAATTTCTTTGAAATTTACTAATACTACCACTACTCTGTTAAATGAAACTCAGAATTTAAATTTCTTTTAATTTTGAAAATGCAATGACACATTAAAAAAAATTGAGTTCATTTTTGGAAAGCTGGAACCAATTTAAAATTTAAATTTATAGAATGCTGCCTCGAATCCTGGAGGTGGTGAGCACGATTTCGATTCCTGGCACCACAGACAGTTTCCAAGACTTTGGCCTCAACTGGCAATCACCTCTGTCACACAGGCAGAGTAGAATAGAGGACCCTGCAATTGCAGCAACAGAAACAACACACCATTAATAATTGGAAAACTGAAGGCATGAGCACACAAATAATGAGTTTCCATTATTAATCTACTGAATAAAAGTATATTGGTTAGTCACAACTAACCAGAAATATTAACGCTACTGTAAGAGAATACAAAACCTTTACTTATTTGCCTGCATTAGCGTAAAACAATTTATTCAAAATAAATGAAGAATAAGCTAGACAATTACGGTATGTATGCCTTAAATTGTGGGTAACCACATAAAATTTGCAATGCCAATAGGGCAAAATTATTTATTAATTATTTGCAATTTATATAGTAAAACACTTTACGATAAAGGGAGAGTCTATGAGATAAATATGTATTCATTCAACTTTGGTTATCAAGAAATATTTGCAATGCAAAATAGCAAAACTGCTTTTTGAAGTATTTGCAACTTATAACTTAAAACACTTTATTCCCAATATATGAAGAATCAGCAAGATAAATACAGTATGCATTCATTAACCGAGTAGTGGTAGCACAGGTGAGTTGTGCAAATACAGTAATATCTGTCCTGTTTGTTTGTGAGCTCTGAACCTAGGTCAGTACTTTGAATCCCCTTAGTAAAACAGAAACTTAACAACAACCTCCCCACAGAGATACAGCTCTAAATATTATACCTGGTGTCTTAACCAGCACAGTCTTCAAGGTTATGGAGAAATTACTAAGGAAACATATTTCTCCTTACTTGGAATCCATCAACATTTTTATTATTTGTCAGTGAGACAGTATGGTGTTAGAGAAGGCAAACTGACATTAACAAACTTATAAGAATTTTCTGATGAGGTAAGCTGGATCAAAAAGGAAAGAGAGGGAAGAGTGGATTGTGTATTCCTAGATTTCATACAAGGGAGAGTCATTAAGATGTTGAAAGTAATAGCGAGAATAAGTGTTGAGGTCTTGGAATGGATAAAAGCTTACTTAGAAGGAAGGAAAGAGAGTGTTGGAGTAAGACACTCATAGTTTGAAAGGAGAAGGGTTAGTAGTGGTGTTTCATAAGGTTCAGTTTTAGGGCCATTTTTGGTTCTTGTATGTGAAAATGACCTTTCAGAGTCTGTAAATTCATTCTTGAATATGTTTGCAGATGATGCAAAAATTGTAAAGAGAGTACGAGACGAGAACAATGGTAGAGAACTTCAGGAATACCTGAATAGTCTGAATGAGTGGTCAAAAAAGTTGTTAATAAAATTCAGTACATCAAAAAGTAAGGCAATGAGAATAGGTAAAAGTGCGAGAGGACCCAATCTTCAATACTCGGTAGCAGGAACAGAACTTTAAAAGATGGAGAATGAGAGAGATCTAGGAATGCATATAAATGGCATAGTAATGATAGCATATATTATCTTAGCAAATTTAAGGGTAACCTTCAGACACATGATCGGAGACATTTTAAAAAATCTTTATGTAATTTACGTGAGGCCAAGGCTTTAATTTGTAGCTCCTTTTTAGAATCCGCATATGCAAAAGCATATAAATAAGCTGGGAAAAGTTCAGAGACATACCACGAAACTGGTGATAGAAATACGTAATCTCGTTTATGAGGAGAAGCTAAGGGAATAAGACTTACCATCACTCAAAGCTTGAAGAATGAGGGGGTATATTGTGCCAGTTCTAAAATTCCTTCATGGTTTTGACAGAATGGATAGGGATCGATATTTTGATATGGTTTGCTCTTTAGTTAAAGGTCGTGTTTAAAGATTCGTAAGAAAACTTCTTTGCAGGATGTAAGGAAGTACTTTTTTAGTGTAAGAATAGTTGAAGTTTGGAATTAGCTAAGCAAGGAGACAGTTAATGCTAACTTGGTCATAGTTTTATGGACAAATATGAGAAGTAACAGTATAAAAATGAAACCGACTAGTAGACGGGGAGTTACGGGTATAGAGCTCTCTCATAATCACAGTTAGGTAATTACATGTAGGTAATGGCAAAATCCTAGTAGATAATTCTAAACTAGAGAAAGATGAAAGATATTCTTCGAATTTGAAGACACAGATAAACAATGTCAGTTATGAGGAAAGACTGAGAGAGTTACACTATTACCATCAACTAAAACTAGAAGGAAGAGGGGTGGAAATTGACAGTTTTTATATCCTTCATGGATATAACCAACTGGACAGGGGGCAACGCAAAATATCGCTTCTTCGCAGATTGTAAAGTTATACTTTGTCAGTGTAAGAATAGGTAATGATGGGAATTCGCTAAGCGAGAAAACAGTCAATGCTACCTGCATCCGTGGAGTTAAGGGCAAATATGATCACTGTCATTGAGAAAAAAAAAAAAAAAAAAAAGTAAATAAACCTCTCAGAAGACGCTGTGTTACGAGCATGTAGCTCTTTCCCGTAAGCACAAGTAGGTAAAGTACTCGCACTTACAAATATGCGGTGACATACATACAGAGGCAGGTGGTTACACCCCCGGTGTAATATCACCTGCAGAGTTGCCACGGTAAAAGTTCCACGTAAGCTTCCTATAGATGTGCGCTAAGGACACGTGGTAAGAGAGTATTATTATTATTATTATTATTATTATTATTATTATTATTATTATTATTATTATTATTATTATTATATATCATTATATTTATTATTATTATTATTTTTGTTATTATTATTATTATTATTATTATCATTATTATTATTATTATTAGTATTATCATTATTATTATTATTATTATTAGTATTATCATTATTATTATTATTATTATTATTATTAGTTAGTAGTAGTAGTAGTAGTAGTAGTAGTATATGTTGTTTTTAGTGTTGTTGTTTTTATTCTTGTTGTTGTAAATATTCTTTGAATATATGTATGTGTCCACATCTCTCCGGTAAATGTACATGCAAACAAACTTTGTTATTCAGTGTAAACTAGCTTTAATTTCATCGAAATCCTTCCTTACAGTATCTTTACAGAAGGATCATTCAAATAAAATCTAATTCTCTATACTAATTATTATACTTTCATATATATATATATATATATATATATATATATATATATATATATATATATATATATATATATATATATATATATATATATATATATATATATATATATATATATATATATATATATATATATATATATATATATATATATATATATATATATATATATATATATATATATATATATATATACGTGTATAT
>JAXCGZ010020459.1:0-10000 GCA_037179515.1 Halocaridina rubra
CTCTCTCTCTCTCTCTCTCTCTCTCTCTCTCTCTCTCTCTCTCTCTCTCTCTCTCTCTCGAGAGAGAGAGAGAGAGAGAGAGAGAGAGAGAGAGAGAGAGAGAGAGAGAGAGAGAGAGAGAGAGAGAGAGAGAGAGAGAGAGAGAGAGAGAGACTTCACTGCATGTATCACTTTCCTACTCTTCCCGATCATATCTCCATCAAAATAATTTCAGGTTATTAAAATGTTCAGCTGCCAAAGCCATATGCTGACAGGTTACCTGATGCAATTATCTCCTGGGTGGTGGGAGCAGCAGGGTGGCACTAATTACTTGCTATGGTGTATAAATTGCGCTGGGGGAGGGTCATCAGCTGAAACTCTAACTGAATTTTGGTATCGAATTTTAAACAGCATTATTTTCAGGGCAGGAAAGGTTGTTAACAGATACTTCTTCTATAGGTAATAATCAATTTGTATATCTATCTACTCTCCAAAGTTTAATTAAACTCTAAAAAGAGGCACATGATAAAAAAAAAACCATATATTTTGCTGTGAATCAATAGTCATATGATAGTTTGTGAATGTGAATAAGGAGGCATGAAAAAATTAATTGTATTTAATTGCTAGCAGCTGCTAATTAATATTTCAATAAAAAAAAGTTAAGAATAAGTGAAATGAGAGCCAAGATATATATATATATATAAATATATATATATATATATATATATATATATATATATATATATATATATATATATATATATATATATATATATATATATATATATATATATATATGCATGTATGTATGTATGTATGTACGTATGTACGTATGTATGTATGTATGTATGTATCTATTTATCTACATATATATATATATATATATATATATATATATATATATATATATATATATATATATATATATATATATATATATATATATATATATATATGTGTGTGTGTGTGTGTGTGTGTGATTACCTAATTGTGATTACCTAATTGTGATAACGGGAAAGAGCCCAAAGCTCGTATCTTCCCGTCTCCTGATCGCTTCCATTTTATACTTAGTGATACTTATCATATCTGTCCTTAAAACTATGGATTGAGATAGCATTAACTACCTCCTCGCTTAGCGAATTCCAATTATCAACTACTCTTACACTGAAAAGTATTTCCTTACATCCTGCAAAGAAGTTTTCTTACGAAGCTTCAAACTATGACCTCTAGTTCTAGAGCCAGCCATATCAAAATATCGATCCCTATCCACTATATCATAACCATGAAGGAATTTAAAGACTCTCACCATATCCCCCCCTCACTCTTCTAGCTTCGAGTGATGGTAAGTCTAATTCCCTCAGCCTCTCATCATAACTGAGATTGCGTATTTCTGGCACCAGTTTCGTGGCATGTCTTTGAACTTTTTCAAGCTTAGCTATGTGCTTTTTCAAGTGCGGATTCCAAAAGGGGGCTGCATATTCGAGTTTTGGCCTCACATAGGTTACATAAATATTTCTGAACATTTCCTTGTCCATGTGCCTGAAGGCTACCCTTACATTTGATAAGAATGCATATGCTGCCCTTACTATGCCATTTATATGTATTTCTGGAGACAAATCTGCCAGTATGTTTACTCCTAGATCTCTCTCATTTTCTGTCTCTTGAAGTTGTACTCCAGCCACCGAGTAGTCAAGCTTGGGCCTTCTTGCACTTGTACCCATTCTCATTACCTTACATTTTGAAGTATTGAATTTCATTAGCCACTTTTCTGACCACTCATGCAGATTATTTAGATCCTCCTGAAGTTCGCTACCATTGTTCTCGTTTTTTACTTTCTTCACAATCTTTGTATCATCTGCAAACATATTCATGAATGAATTTACAGACTCTGGTAGGTCATTAACATATACAAGGAGCAAAAGTGGCCCTAAAACTGAACCCTGTGGAACTCCACTACTAACTCTTCTCCATTCAGACACTGAGTGTCTTACTCTAACCCTCTGTTCCCTTCCTTCTAAGTAAGTTTTTATCCATTCCAAAACATTTCCACCTATTCTAGCCATTGATTGCAGCTTCCTAATAAGTCTCCCATGTGGAACAGTGTCAAACGCTTTCTGGAAGTCTAGGAATATGCAATCTGCCCAGCCCTCTCTTTCCTGTAAGATTTGGCTTACCTCATCATAAAATTCTAATAAGTTTGTTACTGTTGATCTACCTTCTCTGAAGCCATGTTGCCTCACTGACAAAAAGTTGAAGGATTCCAAGTGAAGAGAGATATGTTTCCTTAGTAGTTTCTCCATAACTTTGCAAACTATGCTGGTCAAGGAAACTGGTCTATAGTTCAGAGCCGTATCCCTCCTTCCCTTTTTGAAGATAGGTATCACATTTGCTTGTTTCCAGCATCTTGGAATATCCCCCGACTCCAGTGACTCCTTAAATATGATACTTAGTGCCAATGATATTGTATTTGCGCATTTTTTAAGCACATGAGGGGATATGTCATCAGGACCTGTAGCTTTATGAACATCTAAATCCATCAGCGCTTTGCATACCTCTCTGGCTGTAAGGTTGATGTTCTCTATTACCGGCCCTTGAGCTTCTATCACTGCAATCTGAGGGGGTGGGGTATTTTCTACTGTAAATACTGACTGAAACTCCTTGTTCAATTCTTTGCAGATCTCTTCATCCGTCTCAGTGATGCTTCCATCCACTCTCTTTAGCCTTAAAACCTGTTCTTTTACCTTCAGTTTTCCTCTGATAAAGCTGTGGAAAAGCTTGGGATTTTCTTTATCCTTCCTGGTGATGTCCCTCTCATAGTCTCTCTCTGCCTCTCTCCTTTTACTTAGGTAGTCATTCTTGCTCTTTTGTAGGTTTGCCAGGCATTTATGTTTTTTCTCCTCCTATACCTTTTCCAGCATTTGTCTCTCCACTCCTTAGCTCTTTTACACCCATTATCGAACCATTTCTCTCTGGCATGAATTACACCTACTTTGGTGACAGGTATGCAGCAGTCTACTATCTTCCCATATTTCTCACAAAAGATGTCATACATTTCTTGTACAGATTTCTTGTAAAATAAGGTTCTCCAGTCAATAACTGCAAAAAGCTCATTCATTTTGATGTAATCTCCTTTCGGATAGTTCCTCCTCATGTCCTCAGTGCCTCTACTCTAAGGAAGAATATCTTCAATGATATACTCCATCAACAACACACAGTGGTCACTCTTTCCAATTGGTGGTTCATACTAAATTTTTTCAATATCCAACACATTATCTGTGAACACTAGATCAAGTAGTGATGGCTCATCCCCACTCCTGGCCCTTGTTGGTTCCATTACATGTTGGTGTAGGAAATTCCCTTGTACGCAATCTAGGAATCTTGCCCCGAATGAGTCCTCACCACTGTGTGGGTCAAGATTTATCCAATCTATCTCTTTATGATTAAAGTCTCCCATAATCAAAATCCTACATTTTCTCTCCCGTGCCATGTTAACAACTGAGTTTATGACTTCAATAGTACGTATATGACTTTCCTCATAAACTTCAAGCCTATTTTGGTTCCTTGGTGGGTTGTATACAACAGTTATTATAATGTTCTCTGACCCAGTATTTATGCGAGCAACAAGAAATTCCTTGAACTCACTTTCTATAGCCAAGTTTATTTCTCCGACTTGAATCCTTTCACTTATGAGCAGTGCTATCCCTCCACCAGTCCTCTCAGATCATTCAACCCTTAGTATTCTGAAACCCTTAGGAAAAACTGTGACACTGTTTATGTCCTAACTCAACTTAGTCTCTGTAATTGCTACTATATCTGCCTTACTGTTGTGAATCCTATCTTTTAATTCTACTGCCTTACCAGCTAATCCATCAGCATTTGTGTATAACAATCTTAATGAGGCCCCATCCCCTGATCTTCTGTCATTATCTTCTTTATCTCCCCTTTGTCTGGAAGAACTCTGTAATGAAAATTTTTCTTCTCTTCTTTATTTCTTTCATCATTTAACCTTCTTGCCTCTTGCAACAAGTTTTTGATCTTTCCCATCTCTTCCTGTGTTCTGTATTGTCTAATGAACACTTCTTTGAATTCTTGAAGGTCTTTTAGACTTTTTTTCTCAACAATATTTCCCTACATGTTTCCCCTCTCTCAAAGGTTACTTTTGTTGGTCTCGGCTTTCCTTCCCTCGAATATTTACCTAGTTGGTGTATGTTTACAATATCCTCAGGACCACATACTACTCCAAGCTTTCTTATCAGGTCTACAACCCTAGCTTTATTTTCTTCAGGTCTCCCCTGCCATGTTGGCTCCTGGGACTCGCTTATGCCTGAGATTACCACTGTCTTCTCCTTATCAAGTGCCTGTCTGATGAGTGGGTTTGCCCTTTCCATCACAATGTCTTTCATTTTTTCGATTACTGTTTCTTTATAGTCAACTGTTTGTATGTTTTCCAGTGCCACCACCTTTACAGCCTCTTTTACTGCCACATTCCCCTTTAGTGCATCAGCAAAGGAAGTTTTCATGGCATCATTTTCCATATTCAGCTCCTGGAACTCTTTTCTGAACTGTTCAATGTTTTCCTTAATCTGGACATTCCAAGCAGCAATCTCGTCTCTCTCAGAAGAGAGCAGTGAACTAACATCTAATTCCTTTAGGTTGTCATTCAGCTGTTTGTTTTTATCTTCTTGTTTAGAAAGTCTAGATTCTAGTTGACTCTTTTCCCCTTCCAGCTTCTTTATTCTTTTTTCTAGTTCCTTTCTCTCCTGCCCTTGTGCTTTATTTGCTTCCTCCAAAGATCTTATTTGCTCTCTGAGTGTTTCATTCTCTTTCATTTCTCCATCCATATTCTGAATTTTATCATCAAGGCTTATAACCATTTCCTCTAAATTCTTGATTTTCTGTTTGAGTCTCCTGATGGCTACCTCTCCTACCGACCCATGGATGGGAGAGGTTTGGGACAGAGATGGCGTCATTTTTATGTTCTCCCTCTCACAGAATATAGAAAGAAGACGAGAAAGAGGAAAAACAAAAAGAGAAAAACTTTTAATTAAGCTTCACACCGAATTTTTATATCTCCATATAAGTGGTATTTAGTGACTCAGTTTATCTCTTTTCTGGTAACACACATCTTAACTTAAAAACTTGACCATGGTAACTTAAGGATAAAAAGAAAAAGAAAAAAAATGCAACAAAACAAAAGTCAAACCTGAAGAAAAAATTCGAACCTGTGTGTGTGTGTGTGTGTGTGTGTGTGTGTGTGTGTGTGTGTGTGTGTGTGTGTGTGTGTGTGTGTGTGTGTGTGTGTGTGTGTGTGTGTGTGTGTGTGTTTTAGTGAGTGGAAGAAAGAAAGTGAGAGAGAGCGAGAAAGAGGCATTAAAAACTCCTATCAAGCAAAATAGCTCACCATTGGATTAATATATTCAATCATTTACCTCACCGTCATTAATCGCTCTTGAATAGATGACCTTAATAACGTTTTGTAAATCGATCTCCAAAATTAATCTGAGAATTTTTCAGCAAAATATTAAATATAATGCTACTTGACTGATGAACTGCTGAAGATCGGAGGTCATTTTACGACGTTTGAGATGATGCACCGAAGACTAACAAGAAAAAAAACACAGATGACTGTTTGGTACTCATTGTAAAAAGATATCAAAGGTTCATATTTCAAAATGCCATGGCATGATGAGCGTAAAATGAGTAAATATTTACCTTTAACATTTAACTGGAACTTGAATCAACCTTGATGGTTAATGAAATCGGTCGAATACCCCCAAAAACATGATCAGACAACCTGAAACAGCAAGGAAAAAATCATAATATTTTGATAAGAAGAATGTATCTTCCAAAGAGAGCTGGAGGGCCCATGAGCAAGAACATATAGTCCTATAACTAAATAAATATATTGTGAAGCTTTGGCCCCCTATTTGGGGCACGGGACATTCAAGAACACCAATTTAGCTCATCATATACTTTAACCAGAGACTAGTCTAGGTTATGATCTATGAATTACCAAGATGAGGAGGAGGAGCGAAATAACTTCTGGAGGTAGTTGGTCGAAGTGTAGCAGAGAAAGAGATAAAGAGAGAAGTGGATATTCATTATATTTAATCTCCCATGAAAATAAGTGTTCGAAGTAATACAGTTCCTTCATACACCAACAAAGGAGATTAGAGGTTTATAAAAACGATGTCACCATCCTTCTTCGGAGGCCGGACCAGATGTCAAAATTGTTAAACATGCCCAGTCTTAGATAAAAGAAATGAACACACTTCTTGCAATTTAAGTTTTCTGTGATAACAAATCTAATTATAAAAGAATAGAAAGTTGGGACATGCTAAGACTTTTATCATTCAGAGCTTCTATCATATGTTTTGTATAATATTACTTCCCCATTTTAAAATAAAAAAAAATATTTAATTTTTTTCTTTTTAAAAGAATGAGGATGAATTTTTTTCTAAGTCTTTATGGTAATAGAAAATATTTTGTGTAAATAAAAATGTCATCGACTTCCACAGATCGTTTTATGGGACATGAAAAGGAAGACTTTCTCAGCTAAACTGATAAAATAGAAATATTTTTCTCCATGGTATATTGAGAGTATGGAACTCCATTGTTTACATCATTGTATTAAATTTATATTCCTATGAGTGTATGCGATAGGAGAAATAAGAAAAGAAGTAAATGATTTGAGATTAAGCAATGACAGCATATGTTTTTTTTCTAATAAATTATAAACATGCATCCACACACACACACACACACACACACACACACACACACACACACACACACACACACACACACACACACACACACACACACACACACACACACACACACACACACACACACACACATGAATGTAGGAATGTATGTAAGAAATCTTCAATTAAAATATTTCCTAGGACAACAGATGACTTCATTTCGCGTTACAATCTAAATAATCATTCTGCCTTAACCAACTAAGCCACTACAACAGACAAAAGTCTGCATATCATGGCACAGCTAGTGCAAATAAGCATTTCTCCCGTCGACTTTTAATTAATTTAAAATCTTGCATGTGTAAGTAAGTATATATATATGAATCATTTTTTACCCCGACCGGGACTCGAACCTAGGACTTATAATTACTAAGTTAAGGCTCTACCAACTACAGAAGGTATAAAAGGTATCCAACCTTATAGCTTATATCTGCTATACTTAGGGATAAACGCATTCTATCTGAATGCCACTATGTTCATATTACAGACTCCCCAACCTCACTCGTGGCTTCATTTTAGCATTTAATTCAATACCCAATCTCATTCGGGTCATACAATAACCAAGTAAGCATTTTACATATGTGAAAACATGAATCATTTTTTACCCCGACCGGGACTCGAACCTAGGACTTATAATTACTAAGTCAAGGCGCTACCAACTACACACCACAGAAGGTATAAAAGGAATCCAACCTTATAGCTTATATCTGCTATACTTTGGGATGAGCTCATTCTATCTGAATGCCACTATGTTCATATTACAGATTCCCCAACCTCACTCGTGGCTTCATTTTAGCATTTAATTCAATTTCCAATCTCATTCGGGTCATACAATAACCAAGCAAGCATTTTACATATGTGAAAACATGAATCATTTTTTACCCCGACCGGGACTCGAACCTAGGACTTATAATTACTAAGTCAAGGCGCTACCAACTACACACCACAGAAGGTATAAAAGGAATCCAACCTTATAGCTTATATCTGCTATACTTAGGGATGAGCTCATTCTATCTGAATGCCACTATGTTCATATTACAGATTCCCCAACCTCACTCGTGGCTTCATTTTAGCATTTAATTCAATTCCCAATCTCATTCGGGTCATACAATAACCAAGCAAGCACATTACATATGTGAAAACATGAATAATTTTTTACCCCGACCGGGACTCGAACCTAGGACTTATAATTACTAAGTCAAAGCGCTATCAACAACACACCACAGAAGGTATAAAAGGAATCCAACCTTATAGCTTATATCTACTATAGTTAGGGATGAACTCATTCTATCTGAATGCCATTATGTTCATATTACAGATTCCCCAACCTGACTCGTGGCTTCATTTTAGCATTTAATTCAATTCCCAATCTCATTCGGGTCATACAATAACCAAACAAGCACATTGCATATGTGAAAACATATGTGCTTGCTTGGTTACTGTATGACCAGAATGAGATTGGGAATTGAATTAAATGCTAAAATGAAGCCACGAGTGAGGTTGGGGAATCTGTAATATGAACATAGTGGCATTCATATAGAATGCGTTCATCCCTAAGTATAGCAGATATAAGCTATAAGGTTGGATTCCTTTTATACCTTCTGTGGTGTGTAGTTGGTAGCGCCTTGACTTAGTAATTATAAGTCCTAGGTTCGAGTCCCGCTCGGGGTAAAAAATGATTCATGTTTTCACATATGTAATGAGCTTGCTTGGTTATATATATATATATATATATATATATATATATATATATATATATATATATATATATATATATATATATATATATATATATATATATATATATATATATATATATATATATATATATATATATATATATATATATATATATATATATATATATATATGTGTGTGTGATTACCTAATTGTGATTACCTAATTGTGTTTACGGGAAAGAGCCCAATGCTCGTATCTTCCCGTCTCCTGATCGGTTCCATTTTTAGACTTAGTGATACTTATCATACTTGTCCTTAAAACTATGGATTGAGATAGCATTAACTACCTTCTCGCTTAGCGAATTCCAATTATCAACTACTCTTACACTGAAAAAGTATTTCCTTACATCCTGCAAACAAGTTTTCTTACGAAGCTTCAAACTATGACCTCTAGTTCTAGAGCCAGCCATATCGAAATATCGATCCCTATCCACTCTATCATAACCATGAAGGAATTTAAAGACTGTCACCATATCCCCCCTTACTCTTCTAGCTTCGAGTGATGGCAAGTCTAATTCCCTCAGCCTCTCATCATAACCGAGATTGCGTATTTCTGGCACCAGTTTCGTGGCATGTCTTTGAACTTTTTCAAGCTTAGCTATGTGCTTTTTCAAGTGCGGATTCCAAAAGGGGGCTGCATATTCGAGTTTTGGCCTCACATAGGTTACATAAATATTTCTGAACATTTCCTTGTCCATGTGCCTGAAGGCTACCCTTACATTTGATAAGAATGCATATGCTGCCCTTACTACGCCATTTATATGTATTTCTGGAGACAAATCTGCCAGTATGTTTACTCCTAGATCTCTCTCATTTTCTGTCTCTTGAAGTTGTACTCCAGCCACCGAGTAGTCAAGCTTGGGCCTTCTTGCACTTGTACCCATTCTCATTACCTTACATTTTGAGGTATTGAATTTCATTAGCCACTTTTCTGACCACTCATGCAGATTATTTAGATCCTCCTGAAGTTCTCTACCATTGTTCTCGTTTTTTACTTTCTTCACAATCTTTGCATCATCTGCAAACATATTCATGAATGAATTTACAGACTCTGGTAGGTCATTTACATATACAAGGAACAAAAGTGGCCCTAAAACTGAACCCTGTGGAACTCCACTACTAACTCTTCTCCATTCAGACACTGAGTGTCTTACTCTAACCCTCTGTTCCCTTCCTTCTAAGTAAGTTTTTATCCATTCCAAGACATTTCCACCTATTCTAGCCATTGATTGCAGCTTCCTAATAAGTCTCCCATGTGGAACAGTGTCAAACGCTTTCTGGAAGTCTAGGAATATGCAATCTGCCCAGCCCTCTCTTTCCTGTAAGATTTGGCTTACCTCATCGTAAAATTCTAATAAGTTTGTTACTGTTGATCTTCCTTCTCTGAAGCCATGTTGCCTCACTGACAAAAAGTTGAAGGATTCCAAGTGAAGAGAGATATGTTTCCTTAGTAGTTTCTCCATAAGTTTGCAAACTATGCTGGTCAAGGAAACTGGTCTATAGTTCAGAGCCGTATCC
>JAXCGZ010020460.1:0-11116 GCA_037179515.1 Halocaridina rubra
TAAACTTATAAGTACTGTTAACAAACACAGTAAGAATGAGTGCCTCGTAGCATCTCACGACGGCAACTAACTTTATAAGAAAGTCCCACAAACTCCTCTAGTTTGTCGGGGTCCTTGGTACTAGGACTAAGTTGACTTATGACTTGCTTACAACAGTTCTTTGTTCAACGAGGCGATGCAATAAGCGTTATCAAGGAGGTGAAGGGTTAATGGCTAAAATCCATTAGTGACCTACATTCCTTTCTCCACGTCTTCTACGACCAGCCTCCCTAATAAACTACACATTATACATACGAATATACGTGTATACATGATAGAAATTAATAAGTATACATGCTAAGTCTAAAAGTATACATTCATGCACTTACGTTACAATAAACGAAACTATATGCAAAATAACACTTACATAATGTACGTACAAATAAACTGTCTTGAAATATATTCAAGACAACGGCTGTGTCCTTCTTGGAGACCATATGTCAAATTCCTTCCTAAATTGATTATGCACGTTAGAGAACAGCAAAAATTTTACAATATAAGAAAAATTCATGCATACTCAAGGTACACAAGTATAGAGGAGGTACACAAGTATAGAGGAAAACTATGGAGCCATATTGGAAGAGAAACTTATTTAAACACTGTAGTGCATTTGAAGGCTCAGTTATCTCTAAAGCAGCAAGTTCTAGTTATACACTACAGGGTGAAAATATATATATTCAGCTTTTTATACTACTATGTACATTTCGTCAAGTCTTTTGGTGCATCTGAATATTTTTATTTTTTCGTTTTTGTAAATGTTTTATATAAGCTTTCATCATGAAAAGACTATTTGTTGCTACTATGACATACCTCAGTATCTGGAACTGTAGTAAGAAATTAGACCATAATTATACTTTATAAAACACTATGTCTTTACACTGAAAAAAATAAACAAATAATTCCTAGAATTTATTTTATAAAAAATAATTATATTAAAAAGACTATAGAAATATTTTTAATAAATTTAATGTATATAATAAAAGCATAAAATATTCCAACATTTGTTTTTGTAATTTATATAATTTATATCAATAAAATAATTATTAATTTCATGACCTAGACTGGTCACCTCTCAAAGGACAATGGCAAGAGATACAACTAGCAAAACAGAAGAAAACTTTAAAAGAAGACAAAAGAGCCACCCAGGAGTCTTAAACATGGGATTAATAGATAACAATCTTAAATGCCCGCCGGGATTAGTCAGTAATCCCCAAACAGGCTGCAAAAGGAATTAAAGTCCATACATATATATATATATATATATATATATATATATATATATATATATATATATATATATATATATATATATATATAAAGTACTTATTAATTTCGTGACCTAGACTGGTCACCTTCTCAAAGTACAATGGCAAGAGATACAACTAGCAAAACAGAAGAAAACTTTAAAAGAAGAAGACAAAAGAGCCGCCCAGGAGTATTACACATGGGATTAATAGGTAACAATCTTAAATGCCCGCCGGGGTTAGTCACTAATCCCCAAACAGGCCGCAAGAGGCATAAAAGTCCATATATATATATATATATATATATATATATATATATATATATATATATATATATATATATATATATATATATATATATATATATATATATATATATATATATATATATATATATATATATATATATATATATATATATATATATATATATATATATATATATATATATATATATATATATATATATATATATATATATATATATATATATTTTTTTTTTTTTAAGAGTGTGACACCGGGACAGACAGAAACTGCCCTCATCAACAAAAGCCCGGGCACGAGAAAATACCAAGACGAAGGAAAAGAAGAAGGTTAAGGGCAAGGCAGAGATGAGGTAATGTCACACAAAGGAAAATGATAGACAGAAAAAACAGTCAAAGTAAAGAAGACCCAGAGATATGGAGGACTAGGCTCTGAGATGACGATAGATCTGCTTTTTGAAGGATGAAAGGTCATAAGAATTAGGAAAGACAGAAGGAGGAAGAGAGTTCCAGAGTCTGGAGGTAGATGGGAAGAAGCAGTCGCTGCACCGACCAATCCGCGAGCTACAAATCTCCACACAGTACCTGTGAGATGAGGCCGCCTGGCGAGTGTTTCGCGGCCTCGGCAGTGGAGGAGGGATGCAACTCGCCAACTCATCAGAGCAGCGATGGAAGTAGTAGCGATAGAAAAGCGAAAGGGAAGATACCTTACGGCGAAGAGAGAGAGAATCCAGGTTAGAAGTAAGAGAAGGATCATTAATGAGACTGACTGCCTTAGATTCAACCCCATCAAGAAGATAAGTAAAGGAAGAAGCACCCCAGATGTGTGATTACCTAATTGTGATTACCTAATTGTGTTTACGGGAAAGAGCCCAAAGCTCGTATCTTCCCGTCTCCTGATCGGTTCCATTTTATACTTAGTGATACTTATCATACCTGTCCTTAAAACTATGGATTGAGATAGCATTAACTACCTCCTCGGTTAGCCAATTCCAATTATCAACTACTCTTACACTGAAAAAGTATTTCCTTACATCCTGCAAAGAAGTTTTCTTACGAAGCTTCAAACTATGACCTCTAGTTCTAGAACCAGCCATATCAAAATATCGATCCCAATCCACTCTATCATAACCATGAAGGAATTTAAAGACTGTCACCATATCCCCCCTCACTCTTCTAGCTTCGAGTGATGGTAAGTCTAATTCCCTCAGCCTCTCATCATAACTGAGATTGCGTATTTCTGGCACCAGTTTCGTGGCATGTCTTTGAACTTTTTCAAGCTTAGCTATGTGCTTTTTCAAGTGCGGATTCCAAAAGGGGGCTGCATATTCGAGTTTTGGCCTCACATAGGTTACATAAATATTTCTGAACATTTCCTTGTCCATGTGCCTGAAGGCTACCCTTACATTTGATAAGAATGCATATGCTGCCCTTACTATGCCATTTATATGTATTTCTGGAGACAAATCTGCCAGTATGTTTACTCCTAGATCTCTCTCATTTTCTGTCTCTTGAAGTTGTACTCCAGCCACCGAGTAGTCAAGCTTGGGCCTTCTTGCACTTGTACCCATTCTCATTACCTTACATTTTGAAGTATTGAATTTCATTAGCCACTTTTCTGACCACTCATGCAGATTATTTAGATCCTCCTGAATTTCTCTACCATTGTTCTCGTTTTTTACTTTCTTCACAATCTTTGCATCATCTGCAAGCATATTCATGAATGAATTTACAGACTCTGGTAGGTCATTTACATATACAAGGAACAAAAGTGGCCCTAAAACTGAACCCTGTGGAACTCCACTACTAACTCTTCTCCATTCAGACACTGAGTGTCTTACTCTAACCCTCTGTTCCCTTCCTTCTAAGTAAGTTTTTATCCATTCCATGTGAGCAGTATTCTAAGCAGGGGCGGATAAGACCTTTGTAAATTTTAAGTAACTGCAATGAGGAAAAGTAATAACGAAAACGAAACAAAACCCCCAATTTTTTGGATGAAGATTTAGAAATTTGGATTATGTGATTCCTCCAAGACAAGTTAGATGCTATATGGATTCCTAATATATTGATAGAGTTAAGAGGGTAAATTTCATTAGTTTCGAAGACAATAGGGTTATCAGGAGGAGAAGAAGATAAAGAGATAGCCAGAAACTGTGTCTTGGAGGCATTGAATTTAACTAAATTTTGAGTGCCCCATTCAGATACTCTCTGCAAATCGGAGTTAAGAGTAGAAGAAAGAGTGATACGAGATTGATTACTAGTAACAGATGAAGGTTGTAAAGAAAGGGCAGAGGAAAAGTGAAGGGTAGAATCATCGGCAAAGGCATGAAGAAGAGAGGAAGATGGGGATTGTAGAAGATCATTGATGAAGAGAAGGAAGAGAGTAGGTGAAAGAACAGAGCCCTGTGGAACACCACTGGAAACAGAGAAAGGGCTAGATGTCGCGCCATCAACAACTACAGATATAGAACGGTCAGTAAGAAAACTGGAAATCAGAGAACAGAAAGAAGGGGTAAAGCCATAGGCAGGAAGTTTGGCCAACAGAGCCTTGTGCCACACTCTGTCAAAAGCCTTAGAGATATCAAGGGCGACGACAAAGGATTCCCCATAGTTCCTCAGAGAAGATAACCATACATGAGTAAGATAGGACAGGAGATCACCAGTGCATCTTGCCTTGTGGAAGCCGTACTGGTGATCGGAGATAAGTGAGTTAGATTCAAGGCGTTTCAAGAAGTGAGCATTGAGCAAAGTTTCGAAAACATTAGCAATAGAGGAGGTTAGAGCAATAAGTCGGTAGTTAGAAGGAATAGAGCGGTCACCCTTCTTAGGAACAGGTTGAACTAGAGCATGCTTCTAAGATGAAGGATAGATACTGGTTGACAGAATGAGGCGAAAAAGACGGCAAAGCACAGGAGCCAGTTCATCTGCAAACTCCTTAAGGAACCTTGCAGGGATACCATCGGGACCAGATGCCTTGTTTGTGTTTAGTGAGCGAAGAACCTTATGAACTTTGCGTGAAGAAAGGATAAGGGAGGGCATAGGGTTAGAGAGGGGAAAAGACTGAGGAACAGGTGCGCTGGAATCGTTGATAGAAGAGTTGGCAGAAAAATGAGAGCCAAAGAGAATGGCTTTGTCAGTGGGGGAGCAAGCTATAGAACCATCAGAACAAATGAGAGGGGGATAGCTTGAGTTACAGAAGTTTTTGGAGAGGTTTTTGGCTAAGGACCAGAAGCATTTGTCAGTGGGAGAGGAGTTAAGGTCATCAACTTTCCTTCTTATAAAGGAAGCCTTAGACCTTCGAATCTAAGCAGTACAGCGATTCCTAGCTATAATAAAAGCAGAGCGAGTTAAATTGGAAGGAGAGGCTTGGTAAAATCGGTGAGCCTGATTCCTAGCCTGGATAGCCATGGAGCAGGCACGGTCAAACCAAGGTTTAGGGGGAGAGAAACTTTTTGTAGAAGAGGGGATGTACGCCTCCATTCCCGCGGTCATGATCTCAGCAACTTTTACAGCTACCAGATCAGGGTTGCGGGACCGGAAGCAGTAGTCATCCCATGGGAAGTCAAAGAGAAAGTTACGCAAATTTTCATATTGGGTTCGCTCGAAGTGCCAAAGGCGGCGTTGAGTAGGAGGGATTGGTGGTGGGGGAGCGAAAATGGAAGAGACAGATATCATGGAGTGGTCAGATTTACCAAGAGGGGAGAGCACAGAATAAAAGTAGTTTGAAGGGTTAGAAGTAAAAAATAGGTCAAGAGTGTTTGCAGCATGTTCGTGACGATCAGGAACACGAGTAGGATGTTTGATAATTTGCTCCAGATCGTGAGTAATAGTGAAAGCAAGAGCCTCGCTTCCTCCCACATCAGTGTGAGAAGAATGAAGCCACTCACTGTGGTGTACATTGAAGTCTCCAATGTAGAGAACTTCGGCATGTGGGTGAGAAGATAGCAAGGACTCATGGCACGAGGAGAGATATTCAAAGAAAGACACAAACTCGGTGGAGTTTGGAGAACAGTAGCAGAAGCAAAGGATGATAGTGGTAGTGGAGAGATAGACTTATAGCCAGAGAACATCAAAGCCAGGAGATTCAAGGTCCATGAGCCTCACAGTAGGAGTGTTAATGTTGCAGTAAGCACAGACCCCACCTTTGGAACGAAAACGAGTATACAGATTATAGTGGGAGATTTGGAAAGGGTCAGTGGAAGCATGTATAGACAACTGGGTTTCAGATAGGAGGAGGAGGTTAGGGAGGAAAGTGCCCAAGTGCTGTTCCACAGACGAAAGATTAGAGTTCAGCCCACGAATGTTTGAATAGTGAAGAGTGAAAGAAGCAGATCTATTGGGAGGTGCAAGGTTAAGAGCAGAACCATTACTACCACCAGGCGTGTCTGTCCTCAAGCCAATGGTGGAGTCAACACGATCCCCGGAGATTCTTCGCACCCCACTATGCCGGGTACTAGGGGCCATTAGTTGTGAACCTTCCATAAATAATGACAAAATGTGAGGAAAAGGAAAGTAAAAGAGACAGATGTGCAGAATGTTGTGACTTGTCAAATGTAATGGAATAGCAAGAGATGTGTAATGAATATGCCAGAATATTCAGTGTAGATGTAGGCATGAGGAAAGAACCGTCCTGAAGGAACACTCAACCTGGAACTGTCTGGACCAGTCCTAGTTGCATCCTAATACCTTCAGTCGTAGTCTTTCAACGGGCGGTTGCCATATATATATGAATCATTTTTTACCCCGACCGGGACTCGAACCTAGGACTTATGATTACTAAGTCAAGGCGCTACCACTACACCACAGAAGGTTAAAAGGAATCCAACCTTATAACTTATATCTGCTATACTTAGGAATGAACGCATTCTAACTGAATGCCACTATGTTCATATTACAGATTCCCCAACCTCACTCGTGGCTTCATTTTAGCATTTAATTCAAATCCCAATCTCATTCGGTCCATGAAATTATCAAATAAGCACGTTACATATGTGAAAACATGAATCATTTTTTACCCCGACCGGGACTCGAACCTAGGACTTATGATTACTAAGTCAAGGCGCTACCACTACACCACAGAAGGTTAAAAGGAATCCAACCTTATAGCTTATATCTGCTATACTTAGGAATGAACGCATTCTAACTGAATGCCACTATGTTCATATTACAGATTCCCCAACCTCACTCGTGGCTTCATTTTAGCATTTAATTCAAATCCCAATCTCATTCGGGCCATGAAATTATCAAATAAGCACATTACATATGTGAAAACATGAATCATTTTTTACCCCGACCGGGACTCGAACCTAGGACTTATGATTAATAAGTCAAGGCGCTACCACTACACCACAGAAGGTTAAAAGGAATCCAACCTTATAGCTTATATCTGCTATACTTAGGAATGAACGCATTCTAACTGAATGCCACTATGTTCATATTACAGATTCCCCAACCTCACTCGTGGCTTCATTTTAGCATTTAATTCAAATCCCAATCTCATTCGGGCCATGAAATGATCAAATAAGCATATTACATATGTGAAAACATGAATCATTTTTTACCCCGACCGGGACTCGAACCTAGGACTTATGATTACTAAGTCAATGCGCTACCACTACACCACATAAGGTTAAAAGGAATCCAACCTTATAGCTTATATCTGCTATACTTAGGAATGAACGCATTCTAACTGAATGCCACTATGTTCATATTACAGATTCCCCAACCTCACTCGTGGCTTCATTTTAGCATTTAATTCAAATCCCAATCTCATTCGGGCCATGAAATGATCAAATAAGCACATTACATATGTGAAAACATGAATCATTTTTTACCCCGACCAGGACTCGAACCTAGGACTTATGATTACTAAGTCAAGGCGCTACCACTACACCACATAAGGTTAAAAGGAATCCAACCTTATAGCTTATATCTGCTATACTTAGGAATGAACGCATTCTAACTGAATGCCACTATGTTCATATTACAGATTCCCCAACCTCACTCGTGGCTTCATTTTAGCATTTAATTCAAATCCCAATCTCATTCGGGCCATGAAATTATCAAATAAGCACATTACATATGTGAAAACATGAATCATTTTTTACCCCGACCAGGACTCGAACCTAGGACTTATGATTAATAAGTCAAGGCGCTACCACTACACCACAGAAGGTTAAAAGGAATCCAACTTTATAGCTTATATCTGCTATACTTAGGAATGAACACATTCTAACTGAATGCCACTATATTCATATGAGATTGGGATTTGAATTAAATGCTAAAATGAAGCCACGAGTGAGGTTGGGGAATCTGTAATATGAACATAGTGGCATTCAGTTAGAATGCGTTCATTCTTAAGTATAGCAGATATAAGCTATAAGGTTGGATTCCTTTTAACCTTCTGTGGTGTAGTGGTAGCGCCTTGACTTAGTAATCATAAGTCCTAGGTTCGAGTCCTGGTCGGGGTAAAAAATGATTCATGTTTTCACATATGTAATGTCCTTATTCGATAATTGCATGGCCCGAATGAGATTGGGATTTGAATTAAATGCTAAAATGAAGCCACGAGTGAGGTTGGGGAATCTGTAATATGAACATAGTGGCATTCAGTTAGAATGCGTTCATTCCTAAGTATAGCAGATATAAGCTATAAGGTTGGATTCCTTTTAACCTTCTATGGTGTTGTGGTAGCGCCTTGACTTAGTAATCATAAGTCCTAGGTTCGAGTCCCGGTCGGGGTAAAAAATGATTCATGTTTTCACATATGTAATGTGCTTATTTGATAATTTCATGGCCCGAATGAGATTGGGATTTGAATTAAATGCTAAAATGAAGCCACGAGTGAGGTTGGGGAATCTGTAATATGAACATAGTGGCATTCAGTTAGAATGCGTTCATTCCTAAGTATAGCAGATATAAGCTATAAGGTTGGATTCCTTTTAACCTTCTGTGGTGTAGTGGTAGCGCCTTGACTTAGTAATCATAAGTCCTAGGTTCGAGTCCCGGTCGGGGTAAAAAATGATTCATGTTTTCACATATGTAATGTGCTTATTTGATAATTTCATGGCCCGAATGAGATTGGGATTTGAATTAAATGCTAAAATGAAGCCACGAGTGAGGTTGGGGAATCTGTAATATGAACATAGTGGCATTCAGTTAGAATGCGTTCATTCCTAAGTATAGCAGATATAAGCTATAAGGTTGGATTCCTTTTAACCTTCTGTGGTGTAGTGGTAGCGCCTTGACTTAGTAATCATAAGTCCTAGGTTCGAGTCCCGGTCGGGGTAAAAAATGATTCATGTTATCACATATGTAATGTGCTTATTTGATCATTTCATGGCTCGAATGAGATTGGGATTTGAATTAAATGCTAAAATGAAGCCACGAGTGAGGTTGGGGAATCTGTAATATGAACATAGTGGCATTCAGTTAGAATGCGTTCATTCCTAAGTATAGCAGATATAAGCTATAAGGTTGGATTCCTTTTAACCTTCTGTGGTGCAGTGGTAGCGCCTTGACTTAGTAATCATAAGTCCTAGGTTCGAGTCCCGGTCGGGGTAAAAAATGATTCATGTTTTCACATATGTAATGTGCTTATTTGATAATTTCATGGCCCGAATGAGATTGGGATTTGAATTAAATGCTAAAATGAAGCCACGAGTGAGGTTGGGGAATCTGTAATATGAACTTAGTGGCATTCAGTTAGAATGCGTTCATTCCTAAGTATAGCAGATATAAGCTATAAGGTTGGATTCCTTTTAACCTTCTGTGGTGTAGTGGTAGCGCCTTGACTTAGTAATCATAAGTCCTAGGTTCGAGTCCCGGTCGGGGTAAAAAATGATTCATGTTTTCACATATGTAATGTGCTTATTCGATAATTTCACGGCCCGAATGAGATTGGGATTTGAATTAAATGCTAAAATGAAGCCACGAGTGAGGTTGGGGAATCTGTAATATGAACATAGTGGCATTCAGTTAGAATGCGTTCATTCCTAAGTATAGCAGATATAAGCTATAAGGTTGGATTCCCTTTAACCTTCTGTGGTGTAGTGGTAGCGCCTTGACTTAGTAATCATAAGTCCTAGGTTCGAGTCCCGGTCGGGGTAAAAAATGATTCATGTTTTCACATATGTAATGTGCTTATTTGATAATTTCATGGCCCGAATGAGATTGGGATTTGAATTAAATGCTAAAATGAAGCCACGAGTGAGGTTGGGGAATCTGTAATATGAACATAGTGGCATTCAGTTAGAATGCATTCATTCCTAAGTATAGCAGATATAAGCTATAAGGTTGGATTCCTTTTAACCTTCTGTGGTGTAGTGGTAGCGCCTTGACTTAGTAATCATAAGTCCTAGGTTCGAGTCCCGGTCGGGGTAAAAAATGATTCATGTTTTCACATATGTAATGTGCTTATTTGATAATTTCATGGCCCGAATGAGATTGGGATTTGAATTAAATGCTAAAATGAAGCCACGAGTGAGGTTGGGGAATCTGTAATATGAACATAGTGGCATTCAGTTAGAATGCGTTCATTCCTAAGTATAGCAGATATAAGCTATAAGGTTGGATTCCTTTTAACCTTCTGTGGTGTAGTGGTTGCGCCTTGACTTAGTAATCATAAGTCCTAGGTTCGAGTCCCGGTCTGGGTAAAAAATGATTCATGTTTTCACATATGTAATGTGCTTATTTGATAATTTCATGGCCCGAATGAGATTGGGATTTGAATTAAATGCTAAAATGAAGCCACGAGTGAGGTTGGGGAATCTGTAATATGAACATAGTGGCATTCAGTTAGAATGCGTTCATTCCTAAGTATAGCAGATATACGCTATAAGGTTGGATTCCTTTTAACCTTCTGTGGTGCAGTGGTAGCGCCTTGACTTAGTAATCATAAGTCCTAGGTTCGAGTCCCGGTCTGGGTAAAAAATGATTCATGTTTTCACATATGTAATGTGCTTATTTGATAATTTCATGGCCCGAATGAGATTGGGATTTGAATTAAATGCTAAAATGAAGCCACGAGTGAGGTTGGGGAATCTGCAATATGAACTTAGTGGCATTCAGTTAGAATGCGTTCATTCCTAAGTATAGCAGATATAAGCTATAAGGTTGGATTCCTTTTAACCTTCTGTGGTGTAGTGGTAGCGCCTTGACTTAGTAATCATAAGTCCTAGGTTCGAGTCCCGGTCAGGGTAAAAAATGATTCATGTTTTCACATATGTAATGTGCTTATTTGATAATTTCATGGCCCGAATGAGATTGGGATTTGAATTAAATGCTAAAATGAAGCCACGAGTGAGGTTGGGGAATCTGTAATATGAACATAGTGGCATTCAGTTAGAATGCGTTCATTCCTAAGTATAGCAGATATAAGCTATAAGGTTGGATTCCCTTTAACCTTCTGTGGTGTAGTGGTAGTGCCTTGACTTAGTAATCATAAGTCCTAGGTTCGAGTCCCGGTCGGGGTAAAAAATGATTTATGTTTTCACATATGTAATGTGCTTATTTGATAATATATATATATATATATATATATATATATATATATATATATATATATATATA
>JAXCGZ010020461.1:0-11065 GCA_037179515.1 Halocaridina rubra
TTTGACTATATTAAGATGACTTCTGAAATATATTTGTTCTGTTATCAGCCAATTTGTTTTATCAAGATATTTACAGGCTTCTTATGCAAGGTTAGCGTACTTCAATGCTTCCTCACTCTGTCACTTTCCAATGAACAATTTTGGCGATAGGACCAAATTCTCGTCTTGCATGTACAAAAACAAGAAGAAGCATGATCCCTTTAATGTTTTGTGTTACGTGCGTAGCATTTAAATGGACAAAAATGTTCTTCGCCTATTCAATCGTATCAAGGAAACTATCTTATCTTCCTTTGTCAAATTGTTACATCACCTATACCAACACTCGACCTAAATAGTTCTTTTTAACCGTGGTTTAATAGGGGGAAAAATGTTGCTGAAATCCCCTCTTTAATAGGACTTAGAAAAAAAAATTGTTGCTGAAATCCCCTCTTTAATAATACTTAGATTTTAGGCTCTCCCACATTCTAGATATGATTCAACCTCAACTATGCACTAAGGTTCCTTCCCATTCTTGTCAGTGACAAAAGCAATATTTCATAAAGTGTGAAACCAGAAAGTAAACATGCATCACTCTCCCCAATTCCTTGGCATTTTTGAATCTTGTAAAGATGGATGACCCCCTTGCAAAAGTTAAATAACCCCGTGTATTGTTACGTTAGGTCAAGTTTAATTAGATTAGGTTGAGTGGCTAGCCTTATATGATTAAACCTAGAGCACACTGGAGTTACTCTTTGTTACAAGATCCCATTTTTCGTCCTATTTTGATCCTCTCTGATTCTTCCCTCCAGACGCAAGTTCTATTTATTAACTACTGAATAAGATAAAGCATATTCAGTGCCACACTTCATCACAGATATATAAAACTAGGATATACATATGTATATTTTCCTCAAACCAGAAAGTTTTTCCAAGACCCTACAATTCAAGAGAAATATGAAAACATTATACAATGCTGTAGTCCGTCTACAAACTTTTTTTTTTTTTTTTTTTTTTACTATTAGTCCCCTATTGGAGATGGACACAGGCTGAAGCTGGGGAATTAAGGCTGGATGCCCTTTCTATTGCTCCATCATGGACTCAAACGCAAGTCCATCACATCCAGTCGTAAATTCTACACCACATTTCAGCAGTGAAGCCTCTCCAAAGTACATATACCTACTCTTTCCTAGATTTTGTATATTTACATACTGTATATCATTAATGTACTGCAGACTGCAGTGGTTGGAGCACTTGACTAGGGATCGATAAACCTGTTAAGAGCCCACGGCTGGGAGATAGGAAAGGCATCTCACCTTAAACCTGTCTGTATCGACCCCAATTCAAAAGTGGAATTAATAGGTACTGTACTTCAGGGAACTTCAATAATCTACTTGCCTTACAACAATTCTTACTGTTGGTAGACGGCTCAGTATGAATTAAAATATCCAGTACATAAAGAAACTGGTCACTCCTATGCACACTGTTTCAATTCAATAGTGTAGAGGGACTTACATAATTCCTCCATATACCTGTTCATAAAGGCTGCAATACTCCTTGAATGGGAAGTGGCTGAGTCACAGCACATACCATTACTAGTCCTGGTTGAAGCTTCCAACTCAAACCTCTTCCTGGGCCTCAACCGTTCATAGGAGAAAGGCGAGATACCCAGTCCCCTAATTCCATTCCAGTTAGTCAATTTCTACGACAAGAGGAGGGAAATATAGAGGTGGTGTATTTGCGTCCTGGCCAAGGAGACAAAACAAAATGGAAACCAAAAGATGAGAGACCGAACTATGAGAGGCAGAGGCTGCTCAACTTCATGCTTAGACTGAACTCATCTGCAACCTATGATCCTTATACAATTCCATTATTTTCACAAAAGCAGATATCACCAATAATACTTGACAAATGAAAGCTAACAAATTCTTTCCCGTATCCTCAGGTACAACCAACTTGTATCCATAATTATCATTATTATTATTTTGAAGGAAAGGAAGTGCTGATTAACTGCTACCATTCCAGAATGGTTGCTGCAACTTATTTCATTTCTTACTGAAAAACAGCAAAGAGATATTAGGATGGGTATATGATAAAGCTATGCCAACTCAT
Organism: Halocaridina rubra; assembly: GCA_037179515.1. Taxonomy (NCBI): domain Eukaryota; kingdom Metazoa; phylum Arthropoda; class Malacostraca; order Decapoda; family Atyidae; genus Halocaridina; species Halocaridina rubra. The sequence goes on from JAXCGZ010020461.1 coordinate 2,089, forward strand.
TATTTTTATACTGCTGAAGTATCAACAACAATAACTCAATTTTCTTCATATTATTTTTAACCATTAATTAACGGTTTTGAAATATTTTTTTATCAACTAATACTAATTAGTCAATGACAGGATGCAAAACAATGCGCTTTCAATTTGGAATTGATTCTCATACTCCAAACCATGGATGAGGATTTGATAAATTTGGAAATGCTAAAATTTTTTATTTTTGAGGGTCCTAAAAACTTCAAATTATACACAGAAATGCCAAATACTGTTACTAATATTGGAGATTATACCATAAGCTTCAAAATACTGCTGTTCTCTGAGGAGACACATTCTCCTGTTGGGTATGGAATGTAGAAATAATTGTAGGTATAAAGAAAATAAAAAACCACATTCAGGTATAATTATCACCATAGGAAGCATTCATTTTTTGTACAACATTGTTTCAAAACCCCAGAAAAAAAATAACTGATGGGAATCAGAGGGTATGCCTACAAGAGAATTTCCAATTAAATGTTCTTTTGTATTTAAGTTTCATATGCTATTGCTTTTAGCCTTAGAACTAGAAAAAAAAGAGGTTGCACAACTCTAGTTCCTTTACACATATTACTCAAATTTACACATTCCTAACAACTTCAAAGTATGTTTTGATAAACGGAAGCATTAATAAAATCCTAGAATTACTTAAATAAAAAATAAAATATTCTAGTTTTTCATGTACACTATCATAATGAGTGCAGACACTACATGAAATTATTCTGAAAGAAAAATGCTACAAGCATGTAGAAGACCACATTTAGACATTCTGTTATGTAGTTGGCTGTAGATTGTGAGACAGCCACGTGACTAAAATCAGTATCAAAGTCTCAGAAATAAAAAATTCAGATATCCGCATAATAATGTTAGGGGCTTCTTATTTCCAAACAAAAGGTGTTCATGTTCCACCTCTTGAGAAACTCGGTCTAGATCGCCGAGCTCTCGCAGTTCCGCCTCTCATGAGTGGGGAAACGCCACGTCCCATCATACCCCTTCCTCTCTCTCTGTTTAGCAAACCTCTAGGTCGACCACCAAATATGCTGGGTCCAGAGTCTGGAATATAAGATTAACTTCTACTTAGTCATATGGTAGGTAGACAGTTGGGCTCTAGTGCTATCATTGTCCCTTGCCTCTGCCTTTCATCCCTTTTAACTTCTAACTTTCAATAAAATTAAGGTTTCAACCTCATCCTAATTATGCAATTCTCAAATTCTTAAGTCCATTGCATTAGGGCCAGGGAGAATAAAATGGAATTGATGTCAAGCAAAAACATAAGCACAAAATAACGAAGACGTAAATACTGTAAAAGCATTTTTATTACAAACACAATACTAAAGCCTACAAGCAACACACTGTGAATAAATATTTACTTATAGAGTAAAAATATATAATAATAATATTGGTAATAATGAACAGCTCCTAATATTCATTCATTCATTACCTCTGTCCAATCTACCATGAGATGGGTCACGCCAGGTAATGGGTGTAATTCTCCTCTGGCTTGGTGATGTAGGGCTGGACACTGGACCACTCGCCACTTCCTGGGCTGGTTGGCTGCTATCGTCACTTTCGCCTCTTTCCTCCATGTCATCCACATGGCCATGCTCCTCCTCTTCAACATGCTCAACTTCGTCACCTAAATGACAAAGAAAATTTGAGTTAATTTTGTTAATTTGGATGTGTCCATTTTACATCAGGGCAATTGTACAATATTTTTTCCTATAAATTGTCTATGTTGTAGTATGATAAGTATAAAACTGCGGACTAAGGAATGAATTATATATATATATATATATATATATATATATATATATATATATATATATATATATATATATATATATATATATATATATATATATATATATATATATATATATATATATATATATATTATATATAATTAAAAAAATAAATAACACAATGCCAAGATATTACAGACCTACAAACGAAATACAGATTATTATGAAGTATACAAATGTGACTTATATACAATACTTCTAAATACTATATTATTTCACCCATCCAGAACATCTCTGTAAATGTATGGCATATGTGATTTATATAGTGTATCTCTGTAACAACAGAAGTATAAGAAGCAAAAGTCACATGGGAAAATTAGACTGGTAACCAATATGGGACAGAATGAGTATTGATATTAATAAAGAAAGTTACTATATTAGAGGGACAGCACAGGTTGAACAGCTTGGGGCCATGGTGAGAGGTGAGATAGAGATGGATTGGGCATAATACTAAGGAAGAAGGATGCCAAGGACAGAGCTGCCAGGTACACCAAAGAGAAGGATTAAGGATGTGATGAAAGAAGACAAGAGGGTGTATGGTGTGACGGAGGAGGAAACAGGAGATAGGGTGATATGAAAATGATTGATCCGCTGTGGCAACTCCTGATGGGAGAAGCTGAAAGATTTTATGATGACTTAGTCCCCTAATACTTTGATTTTACAAGGGGTCCTCGACTTATGTCAGAGTTCCATTCCTGAAATGTGATGTTAACGGAATTTCATTGTAAGTCGGAACACACCTAAATAAACACCTATTCTAATGCAGTAGTAAAGTTTCTCCTTTGTCCATACATTTCACAATCTCTTATTTCACTGCCATGGTGATGGCTTTCCTTTCCTTCAAAGCACTGCCATCAAAAGAATCTGCTTTACACTTGGAAGACATAATACAGGTCAAAAACTATCCAAAGAGAAGCAAAATAATTTATGGGAGATGAGTTGTAACCAAAATAGTAATTTGAGGACAGTGTAAACCGAGGACCCCCTGCATTCTGTTTGGGGTTAAACTATTAATTTGATTCAATATTTCACCTCAAAGTATGAGCACCTAAAAGAAACATCTACAGTGTTACATTATATAAAATAAATATGATCTTTCTCTAATACTACTGACTATAAAGAATATATACTTACTGTCCTCCTCATCCCTAATGTCTTCCTCATCTTCCTCCTCCTCATCTTCAATATCTTCCTCTTCCCCTTCTTCATCTTCACCTTCCCCGTCATCTACTGCTGCAGCCATGGAATCTGCCTCTGGGAAGTTGTCACGAGAACCTTGAGACGCTTCGTCATTGGACTGTTCTGCTCCAGTAACAACAACAACTGGTGGTTCCCTCTGTGCAACAGTTCCACCTTCGCTGGTGCTAACACCACCTTCATTACCTGGCGACAATATTGTGAACCAATTTAAATATTCTAAAAATGATAATATTCAGCTGATTTTAGCAGTTGTGCAAAAGGGCTTCACTGTACCTTGCACAGGCTCAACTTCATGCATCAGCAGTGCTGTGATGTGAACTAATTACCAGCTTTAATTCCCAAGCTCCAACCCATCTCCATCTCCATTTGAATGCAGATTAATAGAGACAAATAAAATGGCAAGTAAAAAGACAAAAACAACATCAATGTTCTTCATTGGTACTTCGTCATAGAGTATAATAATATAATTATAGAAGTGACAAAAGAGAGAGGGGAAATATCTGCTGAGGTTTCCTACCCTTCATGGTAGAAAAAATACCATGTAAAGGCATCCCTTAAAACAATAAAATCTTTAAAACTCAAGCATTGGTCAGAACCTTCAAACAGTCTGAGAAGGAGAAAGAAACACACACAAATGTAGAAAAGAGACATAGATCATATTTTCACAACTATCAAATTTAATAGAGTGAAATCTTGGTACCGTTTTTCAGACATACTGTATATATACATGTTTTTCAGACATATCCCATGGTCACAATCTTCCTTGTAATGGGGATCACTAAGTTAAAGCACACACGTTTACAAGAAGAGATGTGCTACACTAAATGTGCCATGGAAGTTGAAATGACTGTCAATCACTATGACAAGATGTTAAAACAAGTTTCATATTGTTTTGAGTTCTTGAATTTTTCTGCAGTACTGCAAAGAAAACTGCGTCACTTTGCATAGAGGACAATATAAATAAATAGTTGCACCTTAGAAAATATTCGTAATTATGACATCCAGTCCGGAAGAAGAAAAAAGTTGTTCACACTGATATTTTCAGGTTATTATGCAATCTAATAAGGTAGTTACTAACTATAGAAAAATACATATAAAACAACTTTCAATCAAATTTAAATGGATACACTAATTCATTCACACTTCTTTCAAGGAGGGAGAACATAACAAACAAGACCAGGACTTCATTCCAGCTGTCTCCCATAGTCATACATGTTCAATGTTTTATTACATCATCTCCACCTAGCTCTCGTTTGCATCTGCTTCACCAGTACCCTTTACAACTGAGTCCCACTTCAAAGACTAGATCCATTAATTCCTAAATTGAGCCCCAAGATTCACAGATTTACATCATTCCTTGTACTTTTGAACTCTCCTTTACACAGTCAATAAAAAATTCGTAAACTAAGCCCCATGACTCATGAGTATGCAAAATCTGCTACTTAATTTCTAGGCACTATTCACAACACTATTACTCTAGAATATTTCAAGGAGTGAATGTGAACAATTCTTTTCCTTTACCTTAGAGAGATCTCAATATAAATGCAGACATATGTATTTGGTAGTGTGTTTTTAACGATAAACAAAAACAGAATTTTAATAATAGTATTTTAATAACATGCAGAACTTTTTTTCATAAACCCTTTCCCCATTAAAGAATACAAGGTGGTGGGAGAAAATTGTAGCCTATGTAGCATGGTATCATTCTACCTCTGCTTCGTAAGCATGGTTTCATTTTACCCTGCCAACATTCACCTAATACCTTTGTTGTTTTACAGAAAAATTATTGTATAGGGAGTCCCTGAAACATTCACTTCCGCTATCAAGTTCAGTTGCAAAATGAGTCACAGGGCATATGAGGGTACAATATCTCCTAAAGCTAACAAGTACATTCCTGGCACGATCTGTAAGGCAACCTCTCCAGAAAGAGAAAACTCAAACACATCTTTAAATGTATTCATTCAATAGTCATGCATCTGTACCCTCAAAAATTATACCAACACTAAGTATAATAATAATAATTATAGTCTGCCATTTTTATGAATCATTATTAATCTCCATTGCGGGGGTGAAAACAAAGTTTGAAGTTGGGTCATTTAGGCTGGATGCTCTTCCTGATGCCCCGTAGCAGGATCGAATGCAGATCTGTTACTTCCAGACTAATGCTCTAACCACTGTGCAACTGCAGTCCCCAACAATAATAATAATTATAACAACAATAATGATAACAATAACAGGGAAAAATGGAAATAATAACATCACGGGTACAATACCTGAGGGTGACCGATGTACTGGAGTGGTTGGTTGTGACCTGTTACCGTCATCCAACTGACCTAGGTCAATTCTCGTGTCATCTATGAGCCCACCCTCGGCCATTTGAGCAAGACCACCTGCTATAAATTGCAAATTAATAACTTCATCCAAGACAAACATCATCATATATATATATTATATATATATATATATATATATATATATATATATATATATTATATATATATATATATATATATATATATATATATATATATATATATATATATATATATATATATATATTATATATATATATATATATATATATATATATATATATATATATTATATATATTATATATATATATATATATATTATATATATATTTATATATATATATATATATATATATATATATATATATATATATATATATATATATATATATATATATATATATATATATATATATATAAAAAGCCAAGGAACATAGGCAGCTTACCTCTGTGAGATGGATTTGGAATATCAGGATTGGAGCCAAAGATAAATCCACTAGATGGAACTTGAGGAGAGCTTACAGCTTCCGAAAACCCATCACCTCGTCTAGGTACGAAAAGCGTAGGAGTAGATGGAACTATGCTATCATCGCCCCCTTCTTCATATTGTGGGAGCTGACTAAACGGGGCTAAATTCTGTCGACTGACGGAAGTGGGGCGTTCGTGACGAATACCAGGTCTTGGAGGAGCGTGTGGCCTAGCACTGGTTTGAGAAGGGCCTTCAATTCCCTGGCTGGAAGATGATGGTTGGCTGGGTCCAGCAGAGGGTTGAGGTCTTTCACTCTGTTGCTCTTGAGATTCATCCGGGTCCCTCCTAGTGTCAACTGAAGCCTCTGAGGTGGCTTCTGCTTCCGCTTCAGCATTTCCCAAATCTCCTTCTACCTCCCGCGTCTCTTGTTCAGCTTCAAATCCTTGACTGGCTTCACGACTCGAGTTATCGTGATCCATCTCATCATCCGAATAGGCTCCACCGCCAGAGCCTTCATGATGATTGCCATCACCCATATGATCGTCATCGTCATCGTCATCATCGTCATCTTCATCATCATCGTCATCTTCATCCTCACCTTGGTCTGGGTACTCCTCTCTCTCGTCTTCTTCATCACCAGAGTCCACCAGTATTACGTCAATCTCATCACTGGTGTGATGAGTGTCTTCGTCATCTTTTTCCCTTGAAGATGATGGGCCTGCCTCTTCAGATGAGAAGGCACCTTCTTCCATGTGAGTTCTTTTCATTTCATTGGAAACTTCATGAGAAGATTCCAGTTTTCTTTTGCGAGACACAACTCCGGAACTTCCAGCAGCTTCCTGGGAACTGAGGGGTGTGACAAGAGCAATAGCCTGGGAGATGAGAGCATCCGCTGATACGTCCTGGCTATCTTGCTGTCTCGACAACAAAGTTGTACCAGGAGACTTAGAGGAAGACATTGTTACTGCCGCTACCATTGGAGCAACAACGGAGGTACTAGCAGCTACAGGCTGCTGTGCGGTTGTCACCTTATTAGTCACACTCGAAGAAGGAGCAATGGTGGTCTGTAAGCTTGAAGTTTTTATCGAGGAGGCTGGCTGACTTGTTGAAGACGACTGCGTCGCAGTAGCTTCCATAGACGCTGCTGACTGAGAAATGGCCGACTGGCTCACAGAAGTTGACTGTGTGGCAGCGAGGGACTGCGAAGCCTGAGCTGACGTGTTTGATGTAAGAGATGCTGCAGGAGCGACTGGCGTTGTCAAAGAGGCTGAAGCAGGGGTTGGAGACACAGTAGCAGTCAAGGTTGAAGCAGGAGTAGTGGTAGCAGTTGTCAGGAGTGTTGGAGCAGAAATTGCTGGTGTAGGGGTCACAGTTGCTTGAGGCAGAGTCACAGTGGATGAAACCATGCCATCACTGTGGGTTTCCAAAGGTGACACAACTACAACTGTCGACCCTTGAGGGGGAGCTGAACCTCCCGAAGGAGGAGCCATGGGTCTAATACTAGCAGTTGGAATAGGTCGCGTTACCTGAGTGGATGCCTGTGACCGAGAGGAAGCCGAGGGAGCCACCGGAGCGTTCATTGGCTTTATATTGGCAGTTGGAGGAGACTCGAAGCTGCTCTTTTCTGACGACACTCCACTTGTTGAGGGCTTTGATGTCTGAGAATAATAAAATTATGTATAGGAATAGCGTACCATACAACATTTATGAGTTAGAAGACTAACAGACTACAAACAAAATGAACTGCATTAACCTATTTTTCAATATATTCATCATCATCGTTCAATGTATGGATTGAAGCTTTCAGCCACTGATTCAAATCATCTGTCAGTATTCTAAACAACCAGAATGAAGACGTTTGAATGAATTTATCTATAATGAATTTTGCTATGAGACTAACCCCTGCAGCTTGTTTCTGTAGATTCTCAATCTGTCGCTGCTGCATCTGTAGTTTCTTATTAAGCAGCTCAATTTCTCTGTTGTACTGCTCGCACTCCTTTTCCAGAACCGTTATACGAGACTCATACATTATCTTTTTGTTCTGGGACTCCTCTGTATAAAAAAGAAGAAATACATTATTGTAAACATGCAACAGTTGATATTAGGGTGAAAGTGGGAAGGGTATGATGACATGATGAAAGTCTCTTATAATACTACCATAATTAATGTTGCCTTTCTCAAAGCAACACTAGAAAACAGAATATCAATGACTGAATCAGCGATTTTTGTCTATAATGTGAAACACAAATGTCTTTTTATCTGAACAAGGAATCTATTTTACTAGCAAGACACAAGTAGGGTAACCCGTAGTTACTGTAAGCTAGGCACAAATGAATTCTTATTAAGCAGATTTTGATGTAAAATTTCTCAAATCATAGTGGAATAGTCAGTACTGCAATACTGAGTTGTACTATTTCATATAACTTTATATCTTTTCTTTCTTCTCTTTAATTTTCCTTCTCAAGTTGCTTCCCCCTGCTTGAGCCATATAGTCTTTTGACTTTTTCCAGTTGGGCTTGTTTCAAGGTTTATGAAAATGATAAGGCAGTTCTTGAACACACCCTACCCTTCCCTCCAGCCACTAAATATTCGTTAGCAGGAAAAAATATATGAGGAGGATTAACACCTCCTGCTCCCTTATACCTCTTACAACACATAGAGCATACAAGGCGTAGGAATTGCTACCCCTCCATTACTAGAAATAAATGAGGAGAGAGATGTACATCCTTCACAACTGGATTTTCACTACAAATGTGGCACCTTACCACAATGAAGCTTGAACAGGAGACACAACTGTAGTATGACCTGAGATTCCAGACTTCATCAGTTGCTTTTAGGAGGAGGAAAAAGGGAAAATAAAATGCAGAGGGAGGCACTCTCTTCCTCAGTCTGTATTAATTGGTCAATCTAAATATAAAATCTATAAATACCCCTTAAAGGGGGGTGGATGAGTCCCCTTGCTCTGTCCCATTAAATCATCTACAAAGAAATATTCAGGGAAAGAAATGCCCAATTCCTTTCTTTATTAGTCTATCTATTTATATACAAAATACATAATTCCCCTTACAAGGGGGATGGCTGAATTTCCTCACTCCACCCCATTTAGTCACAAATGATATTATATGAAATATTGAGAGTGGACTTTTATCTCCTGAATTACCAT
>JAXCGZ010020462.1:0-11021 GCA_037179515.1 Halocaridina rubra
TTTGTCTCCAGAAATACATATAAATGGCGTAGTAAGGGCAGCATATGCATTCTTATCAAATGTAAGGGTAGCCTTCAGGCACATGGACAAGGAAATGTTCAGAAATATTTATGTAACCTATGTGAGGCCAAAACTCGAATATGCAGCCCCCTTTTGGAATCCGCACTTGAAAAAGCACATAGCTAAGCTTGAAAAAGTTCAAAGACATGCCACGAAACTGGTGCCAGAAATACTCAATCTCGGTTATGATGAGAGGCTGAGGGAATTAGACTTGCCATCACTCGAAGCTAGAAGAGTAAGGGGGGATATGGTGACAGTCTTTAAATTCCTTCATGGTTATGATAGAGTGGATAGGGATCGATATTTCGATATGGCTGGCTCTAGAACTAGAGGTCATAGTTTGAAGCTTCGTAAGAAAACTTCTTTGCAGGATGTAAGGAAATACTTTTTCAGTGTAAGAGTAGTTGATAATTGGAATTGGCTAAGCGAGGAGGTAGTTAATGCTATCTCAATCCATAGTTTTAAGGACAGGTACGATAAGTATCACTAAGTCTAAAATGGAACCGATCAGGAGACGGGAAGATACGAGCTTTGGGCTCTTTCCCGTAAACACAATTAGGTAATCACAATTAGGTAGTCTCATATATATATATATATATATATATATATATATATATATATATATATATATATATATATATATATATATATATATATATATATATATATATATATATATATATATATATATATATATATATATATGTACAGTATTGGCATTTATTATCCTACTAGGAATCCTGTTCCATGCATCAGCTACTCTACAGTATTACCAAACCAATTTTCACCAATTTCCCTTCTGAACCTAAATTTATCAAGCTTAAATCCATTACTCATTACGAGTTCTGGTTTGATCATGAATTTTTAAAACTATTAATATCACCCTTGTTAATCCCTTCAAACCATTTATACACCTCAATCATATCCCCCCTAACTCTACGCCTCTCTAGAGAATGTAGATTAAGTTTTTTTAATCTGTCATATGGTAGATTTAGGCATTGCATAATCAATTTTTTCTTCGTTTTTTAGTCTTGCTTTGGTTATTTATAATTTTTATTTTATCTTTGTTTACATTTGCAGAGAGAGGTTCGTTCTCCTGCATCCTCCTCCTCTTCTACTGCATAAGTTACTTGCTCACTGCCACAATGCATGTCCCAGTGTACTGTATGACTGTTGCCCACTGCATAATAGAGTACAGTACAGCAATGTATGTTAATTTCTAGCTGTAAAGTGAATATGAATATATTTTGTATACTCTTAAAAACAGATACAGGGCTTTCTGCTTTGCTATGTAGTAATAAAATATGTTTTTCACTGATCTTATATCTTTGGCATGGTGTGTCTATGTAAGGTTTGGAACGTATCTATGCCCTTAATAATTGTTTCCTATGGAAAATGACTCGTTTCTTCACGCGATTTTCCATTTACCCGACACTTCTGAGAACCTATCTAGGCGTTATTCTGAGAACTAGGTGTAATATAAAATTTCATATGTGAAGTAAGTGCTGAAAGCCAGTTACCCTAGATCACGAAGATTAATGTAAACAGAGAACCTAAAACACATTCCAACAAGAATGGCAGCATTAAAGTTAAGAAAAACTGGAAAGGTCATGAAAACCACTCGGAATCTGAAATCTCTATCCTGCCAAGAACAGGAAAAGCAGGTAAAAATGCCTTCTTAGCTGTGGGTTTGCATGACATTGTGTTTAATCGTAATATGTTATACTGTTTCTTTTTAACATTTCTGAAGTAAATATCTCATAATCTTGAAATAACCCAGTATAGTTCATTAGACAAATAAGAGTTCGGAAAGAACATAAAAAAAAATTTCATTTGTAATTAATATTATAAACATCTTATCAAGGTTGTAAATACAAAGATGGAAAGAACTATCGATTTCTAGCATCTGAGCCCATTACGTTTTTCTTTCTCAAATGAGGTGGGCAACCCTTCCCCTTCCCTTATTAGGTGGAGAGGGAAAAATATACAGTCATTATCTTTGAGGAACACCTTCACCAGCAATAAGCATGCCACCTTGATACAATAAAGCATCAATGTATGACTATTATCCAAGTAAAGTGTACTTTATTGTTGCTCAAAGACCAGATTAGTCGAGAAATTTCATGCAGTTTAAATAAAGAATACTTAGCTGTTTACCATTAATAAGACTACACCACCAAACACTCGCTACAATATATCACAGCACTATTAGGATATGAAGTAAAATATGATAATGAAAATGCTCTTCAAGGTATATATAATACTGCTTTAATATAACATGACAGAACAAATTGTAAAGTCCAGTGACTGTATGGTATCAATAAGTAAATTTCCAACAGCTAATCAGTCTACAAGTATGATACACATTTCCCAAAATGCAAATAAAAAAAAATATATATATATATCAATGTAAGTTAGCATTGCAGTCATATATATGGCACACACAGTTAATCTTAGGATTGCATAGTATATAATTACATACAAAATTCAAACTTATAAACTGAACTTATGATGGTGTATTGCAAAATGCAACAACTACATGGAGCATTTAAAATCTAGAATCTACAGACATATAAAATAACATCTGGTTGCTTATCACTGTATTTTAAGTCTCATAATGAACGAGCAAGCCTTAGTCATGAGCAAAAACGAATTTCGTATGCTTTAAATATGATATTCCTTGAGTACCTATCCAAACTATTCAGTACATTAGAAATAAGAAAAAACAGTAAAATTTATGGAAATACAATTATTTTCCCTTTCCTACTCCAGCAGTAGTATATACAGAAATAATTAATATCCTTGGTAAAATATGATAGGCAATAAATCACCTTCAAAACATATAAAGAAATCCGCAAGTAAGAAATGATTATATGAAAATATGATAAAGGAAATTTCAATGCATTTTAGTTGTCATGAAATCAAGAAAAAATTACATAGATATGTATAATAAACTCTCATACCATGATAAAGTTAATTCTGTAAATCACAAGCATTTTTCCATAAGCAGATATTCATCACTGCCAAAGCAACTTTCACTTTGGCTTTCTGTGAGAAAAATAAAATTACAGCCAAACACAAATTAGTCACTACAAGATATACATATGGAAATGATAACAAGTGGGATTATCAATGCAATCCTGGACGGTTTATGAATAAAAATATCAAGAGACTAATCGAAAAGCAAATATGTAAAGTTACAAATGCATCAGATACAGTTGTACTTCTATACCATTCATCTCTGAAGTGTTAGTTATTCAATCGAAACATATAAATTTCAGAAGTAATTATGAATGTTACTCTATGCCAAGAGTTGTAATGAAATTAATGTAGACAAATATACTGTATATGAAATGCAAAACGTATTCCTATCAAAGAATATATTATATCTTACTTTATAATTTTATGGTAATCACAACATTAATTTAACTTACTATATACATATTACTATCAATGGCTAATTTTGTGAGGAATATTGTTACTGTCCATGTCCATTTCTCCAAGAAGAAAATGATGAATACTAAACAGAAATTTTCTTATATAATCCAAACTTCCAATAACAAAATCGTTAAGTTTCTCTGGTGCAAGAGGCCCTCTGAAATGCAAGAATTACAATAAACAGATTAACATCATACTTAGGCAAAAATATGGAAAAGCAAATTTCTTTCTCAATACCTACTTTCTATATGGCTGATACCTAAGGTACTTACTTTAATAAATTTACATCTAATGACTGTCATTTGAATAGTACTATTCGAATGGGAATAGCTTTAACCTTCAATATTAGCACATAAAAAGAAATAGTAAAATCACCTACAGCTATTTAAGGACACCAACTGTCAAATATGATAAAAGCACCAAAAATGTTTTGAACCTCTAAGAATTCACAAGAAATTGGACTCATATGTGATAAGATGCCACGAAAAGAAAAAAAAAAGTCAATATATACATAAGGAATGAAAAAACGAGATTCCTCAAGATTTTTCATAAAACTACTGGGAAACTCACACAAAAACTTCAGTTGACAGGAAATGATGAACACTAGATAAATATGGCACTGCTAAGTCTTGAACAGTGGATACAACCATCTGCAAGTACGTAGCAGCAGAACTGCCATAGTAATAAAATGATGACCTTAGTTCAGGAAGGTATGCATCAATCTGTCATAAAAAAAAATAAATCCTTGATTCAATCTGCAGTATGAAAAAACATATATTCTTTTAATTTTCCTTTCTCATACTTACAATGGAGCTTGGTTTCAACCAATCCATCATAAATTGGATCATTATCCACTGGGAAAATGATAGATAGGGATTTTATCATCATTAAGTCATAGTGTTGGGTCATTAATCAAGCAAAATAGCAGACATTTAGTCCTTTTTTATTAATTAATATATATATATATATATATATATATATATATATATATATATATATATATATATAATATATATATATATATATATATATATATATATATATATATATATATATATATATATACTCGTTTATCGTGTGATCTCGCATATTGTGCGACCACCAAATTTTCACCCATAAAAATTAATTTTATCATGTATCTCGTGTATCATGCGAGTTTATTTTTTGAGAGACCAAATCACAATACAGTAACCTATTTTCTCCCAGCTCCTTATCCCATCTTTAAGTTAAAAAAAGTAAAAGAGAATGATAGAAGTAAGCGCATACAGCTATAAACATCGAACGAGAAACAGCTGTTATTGTTATCGACGGAATTGGCTAACAGCTGTTTTATATCATTTCAACTATCGGACGATCGTAAACAATTACTGTACTTATGGTACATATAACGTCAAGTAGAATAGGACTGATTTATTTTTTAACATTATATCCAATGTCATGGTTTTATTATAACACAAATTAATATAAGATGTTATGCAATTAAAGAAGCAAAGCTAATGACTATAAATTATCGTGCATTGGCAACATGGATGAAACTCAATTAATCTTTGATATGCCTTCAAAGTCGACGGTAAATAAAATGGGAAAGAAAAGTATTTTAATCAAAACTACTGGGCATGAAAGAACACATAATAATTGTTTCTTTCAACAAGTAAAACAAAATTCTTTTTGCGTTCTCTAGTTTACCACAATCAGCTGATTTGGAAAAACACAGGCTAACAGCTGTTTTATATCATTTCAACTATCGTACGATCGTAAACAATTACTGGACTTATGGTACATATGATGTCAAGTAGAATAGGACTGATTTATTTTTTTACATTATACCCAATGTCATGGTTTTATTATAACACGAATTAATATAAGATGTTATGCAATTAAAGAAGCAAAGCTAATGACCATAAATTATATTGCACTGGCAACATGGATGAAACTCTATTAAACTTCGATATGCCTTCAGAGTCGACGGTAAATAAAATGGAAAAGAATAGTATTTTAATCAAAACTACTGGGCATGAAAGAACACATAATAATTGTTTCTTTCAACAAGTAAAAGAAAATCCTTTTTGCGTTCTCTAGTTTACCACAATCAGCTGATTTGGAAAAGCACAGGCCTAGATGGTAGTCTCGATCGGTAAAATTTCTTATAAATATTCGCAATGTTTGTGTTTTATAATACGATACTAACATGTGAATATTACATGCATTATTATTGGATACAGTTAAGTAAAACATTGCTTTTATCAAAATCATGTTTATTTTAAATACAACTGTACTTTTTGACTAGAGTAAATGAATATATAGTTTGGTCAGTGGCGTAGCCTAGGCCAGCAGTACTTACATTATTTTTATACCTTGTGTATGATGAGACTCCCCTAAAATTAGCTTAAAAAAAAAAAGGTCTTTAAAAGTCGCACATTACACGAGTATATACGGTATATATACATACAGTGCTCCTTCGTTTATAGCGGGGGTTCGGTTCCAAGACCAGCCGCGAAAGGTGAAAATCCACAAAGTAGGAGCACCATAATTTATTACAGGTATTTTACATATATTTTTACCTTTACTGTATAAACCCTCCCTGCACTATTAACAACTCACCATTTACTTTATTAATAACAGCGTGCTAGCGTAAATTTATATGAACATGATATTATAAAGAGAATTGAAAAAAAGGATTAAGAACAAACAGAAAACAAACTTTCGATATAATATCGTCAGGGAAATAGCGTTTAGAGAATACAAATATTTCATTTAAGTTTCCCATGTACAGAACGATATACGTTTTTTTGTAACGAATTGTATTGTTTTCTTTTTGTCTCAGCTGACTTTGTTTACGTTAAGAGTTCGTGCAGCAATGGTCGATATGTAAAGAAGATAGAATAATGTTTAGAACCAAGGAATATTAATAATACGACAATCTTCCTTCACGTAAGAATCCGCTGTCATTTGGTCGGAACTAGCCGATTCTCCATGTCTAATGACGCTGTTAGTCTCAGTTCGTCGACGAAAGTTCAAATTAGCTTCTGCTGGCTTTAAATTCCTCATACATAGAGCCACTAGACTTGGAGAGTTTGCTACTATATCTTGGTGGATTTGCAAAGCCTTAGCACATATTATGGCCTCGCTAATTCATCCACAGCAACAATCACTTTTCTACCTCTTGTATTAACTCTGACCTTTTCTTCGCTAATACATTTACTTCCTTATCAACTTCAGCCGCCTTACAGATCTCTTTACTCCTTAAAATAGTACAGATAGTCGATTTTGCCAAGTTATACTGCGTGGCGAGATCAGACACATGAACACCATTTTCCTCCTTAGAAATGATTTCATTCTTCATTTTAACTGTTATGCGTCTAGTGTGTTTGACGCCACTGTCACTAATGCTTTTAACTTTCTTAGGAACCATAATAAGGTCTATCTGAAAGGTAAAACAATGGAAAATAAAGCAAGAACTATGAACAGATCACAAACGAACTACAAAGTGCGGGCACCAATGCACAACTGAGAGCTGGCGAGTAGGAAACGTGGTCGCCTGGTAGACATATTTGTGTTCGTGGGTTGGCTTTTGTATATGACTTGGGGTCAAAATCTGTTCAAAATTTTTTTCGTGGGAACAGGTGTTCGTGGATTGGGGTCACCAATATATATATATATATATATATATATATATATAATATATATATATATATATATATATATATATATATATATATATATATATATATATATATATATATATATATACACAGTGCTCCCTCATTTATCGTGGGGGTTCGGTTCCGGGACCCGCTGAGAAAGGTGAAAATCAGCGAAGTAGGAGCACCATATTTATTATAGGTATTTTACATTTATTTTTACCTTTACTGTATAAACACTCCCTGCACTGTTATCAAACCATCCTTTACTTTATTAATAACATCGCGCAAGCGTAAATTTATATGAACGTAATAGGTAAGCTTACCGTGAATGACGTGATGAAGACATGAACATACTCCACAGCCAATGACAGCTTTACGGCTACTTTTTGCGAGAGAAAAACATGGTACTGGGGAGTTGCTGTCACTGTTTCTTCTTTTGTAAGGAGTCATGGCATTGTCGATAATATTGCAGAAGTTCACCGAACAAACCATATCTTCGTCATGCTCCTGCGACAGTTGTTGGAGTTCTTTGGCCATGTTATACATGGCTGCAAGACGTTCAAGTGTAAGGCCAGGTTCTTCGACATCATCGTGCGTTTCCGGTTCTTGTTCTTCCTCTTCTTCGCTAGTTGATTTCGTCATTTCCTCCAAATCTTCATCAGTCAATGGCTGCGAGTGGCAGTCGATCAGTTCACTGACGTCTTCGTGAGTCATATCTTTAAAGCCTTCTCCTCCTAGCAATGCAGCCAACGTCACAGCTTTCGCAACGGCCGAGTTCTGCACTTCGTCAGGAGCGAATCCCTTGTAGAACTAGATGACTTTGGGCCACAATTTCTTCCAGCTGGCATTGACCGTGGCCAGCTTCATCTCACTGATTGCATTCTGAATATTTTGAAGGCATGTAGCAATCGTGTAATTACGCCAGTACGCCTTCAGTACGAATACTTTGTCCGCATCCATGGAGTCAACCAGGTTCACAAGGGCATTTCTTGTGTAAAGGGCCTTGAACGCATGAATAACGCCTTGATACATAGGCTGAATCAGTGATGTCGTATTCGGTGGCAGGAACTCTACCTGAACACCATCATAATGGAGATCAGTTGCGTGGCCACCAGCATTATCCATCAAAAGAAGGACTTTAAATTCAAGGGCCTTCTCTGCAAGATACACTTTGACCTGAGGGATAAAGCATTGGTAAAACCAGTCCGATGTGAGGCTTTTCGTGATCCAGGCCTTAGGGTTATCCATCCAATACACTGGCAGCAGATTCTTATCCTGATTCTTCAAAGCCCTAGGGTTCTTTGACTTGGAGATAAGCTCGGGCTTTAACATAAAGCCCGCAGCATAACCACACATGACAAAGGTAACGCGGTCTTTGTGCGCTTTAAATCCCGAGGCTTTAGCTTCTTCCTTGAAAAGAAAAGCGCGAGACGGCATTCTCTTCCAAAATAACCCAGTCTCATCCATGTTAAACACTTGCTCAGGAGCATAATTGCCTTCCTCGATAATTTTCTTGAAGTCGAAGTTTACACATTCATCAGCTGCAGCTGTATCTTCAGAGGCAGCTTTGCAATGCACTGAAACACTCTTTAGGCCAAATCATTTTTGAAATTTGGCGAACCATCCCTTGCTAGCAACAAACGATGGTTTCCTCGGTGGAGAATCGCTGGACGGTCCTGAGTGTGGGTCTTCCATTTCTTCTTCTTTCTCCTCCTCCTCATGGTCGCCACCGTCGTCGTTGGGTTCGTTTGCAGGGAATGTCTCATATAGCTTCTTCGCCTTTGTTTGTATGATACTCGTGTCTAAGCTGATGTTCTTCTTCCTGCAATCAGCAATTCAAAGGGCCACAGCAGATTCCATCCGTACTATCATTTTATTGTGGGGTGTTACGACCCTCTTCGCCGTTTTGTTAAAATTAATAGTCGCTATCTTCCTGATATTTACCTCGTCCTTCTTGATGTAGCTAACAGTCGATTCGTAGACGCCAAAATGACGGCCGACATCCGCAAACCTTCTTCCTTCTTTCAGCATATCTAACAGTTTTACCTTATCTGCTATGGCCAACATCTTCCTTTGCCACTTAGGCTCACTACTAGAAGCTTTAGAAGATAAAGGACGCTTGGGCAGCATTGCAAGGGTTGAAATACAAAAGTTTCACAAAATCACAAGCACAACATTAAGAAGCACAACGCGAATGGCGCACACATGAGTAAACTGAACGGGTGAGGCAAGATTATGGAAGATACTTGGAGAATGAAGCTTCAATCAAAAAGCCAATCAGACCCCATGATACAGAACATACAGAAAAACAATTCTGTGATTCATTGTCTCCCACCCATCAGCCAATAGCATCCCGTGTACAATCTCACGTAGGTGTGACCCTTTGTGTTTTACAAGACGCCGATACCGGTATCATATTTTATATGGTGCAATTACTGTGTTACATGTTTAAATTTATGTTTTTTACTATTTATTACTGTTTTATTATTCTTAGGCTAGGAAATACTTTTTTTATTAATAAAATAATGAAAATACAGGAAATTTTCATATGTACTATCTCACGTAGGTGCGACCCTTTGCGTTCTCCGAAACGCCGATACCAGTATTGTATTTTATATGGTGCAGAGTTACATGTTTAAATTTATGTTTTTTACTATTTTTTACTGTTTTCCTTTTCTTAAGCTGGGAAATACTTTTTTTTATCAATAAAAAAATGAAAATACTTTTTTTTTTTCAATAGAATAATGAACAAAGTGAAAATTTTTATATTTCCATATGTTGTGGATTGTCGCATATAACCAGAAAAAATACATATGCTCACCAAAAAAACTGCGATGCACTGAATTCACGGTAGGTGAATTGCGATATGGTGAGAGATTACTATATATATATATATATATATATATATATATATATATATATATATATATATATATATATATATATATATATATATATATATATATATATATATATATATATATATATATATATATATATATATATATCTATGTATGTATGTATGTATGTATGTATGTATGTATGTATGTATGTATGTATGTATGTATGTATGTATGTATGTATATATATATATATATATATATATATATATATATATATATATATATATATATATATATATATATATATATATATATATATATATATATATATATATATATATATATATATATATATATATATATATATATATATATATATATATATATATATATATATATATATAGACAGTGCTCCCTCATTTATCGCAGGGGTTTGCTTCCATGACCAGCCGCGAAAGGTGAAAATTCACGAAGTAGGAGAACCATATTTATTACAGGTATTTTACATTTATTTTTACTTTTACTGTATAAACCCTCCCTGCACTGTTAACAACTCACCCTTTACTTTATCAATAGTAGCGCACAAGTGTAAATTTATATGAACGTGATATTATGAAGATTGAAAAGAGCATTAAGAACAAACAGCAAACAAACTTTCGATAGAATATCGTCAGGGAAATAGTGTGTAGAGAATATATATACAGTCAACACTCGCTATATAGCGGTTCACCTATCGCGAATTCAGTGCATCACGGATGTTTTTGACGAGAAGAAAAAAAAATTATTGTGACACCAAGACGGGCCAAAAAAATAATAAAATAAAACAGCCTCTATCGGGCTTGGGCACGAAGAATACATAAAGTAAAGAGTAAACAGAGATGGAGAGTGTAGTGACCTGTCAGCTATGAAGGGGTTATACAAGAGTGTACTGAATATCCAGTTCTTTGCTGGGTTCTAATTTTCCTCTGCATTACTTTCATGATGTCTATTCCAAAAATTTTCCTTAGATCTTATTATCATTATTATTGGCGACAAT
>JAXCGZ010020463.1:0-10988 GCA_037179515.1 Halocaridina rubra
CATAAGTGCATATACATATAAATGACAAACAAGAAAAATAGTTATGTTTTTTGTATTGTTTCACTGATGGGTTTTCTTACCATTTAGTGCTGTATGCTAGCGGTTTGTGCTTACTTATTGTTGCTCATAATGAATCCTTCATTACTCTCATACTATTTACGCTATTCCCCTGCTATGAGAAGCTCATATCGATTCTACGAAAATGCTTTTCCCTCCTTATTCAAGAAAAAGAATCAAAAACTCTTCCTTCAAGAATGTATAATGGAACAGGTCTGCCCATAGTTGCTTGGTTTTAGGAAATGGACCAGCAAAAAAGATATCTTTCCCTACTTCATAAGACTATTTCTTAAAGACCCGTTATCGATTACTATCATGGAATTTAAGATTGCTAGGAAAAATTCCACCAAGCTTCAGATAATTTACGTCTAGTTTGCCCTCATGGAGGTATTTACCACTTTCACGCTTTGCTTATGATAGGGCTTTGTACATTAGTGGCCTACACTCCAAGTCATTGCTATTAAAATTAGAAAAATTAATTAATGATCGTTTGTGATATAAAGTGTTCTTAACCGACAATGTTCATGACAAACCATAGGCTCACGAGAAACGAATTAGCAGCAATAGGACTAGGATTAAATTTGCATTAAAAACGGGAAAAAGTAATTTTATAGATTATACAGTCGGTTTTGACAAGTATTGTTCTAACAATAATATTGATAGGAACAGCACTTGTCTAAAGGTGGTCATTCTTAATTTACTTAATAAAGTCGACAGTAAAGGCTCACTTCCTAGAAGGTTTCTCCTGGCTATCAATTCGCTAAAACAAAAAACTGACATCATCATAAAATCTGACAAGGGGGGGACAAAACTCCCACCTTTATGATAAAGATATTTATGTAAATAAAGCAGTGCAACTCCTTAATGACTCCAATAACTATGAATATCTTTCCAAAAAATACCTCAGTTAGTTTTGCAGCCACTTTCAATAAAAATGTTCGGAACATAGCCCAGTCAAAATGTAACAGAGACCTCCTTGAGAAACTTAGAGTTATTAATCGTTAGCTCCCGTATTATTTTGGCCCACCCAAAACACATAAGGAGAAAATTCCTCTTCGTCCTATTGTTTCCTGTCACGACTCTTTCACTATAAGACTTGCCTAGTGGCTAGCCAGTTTACTATCCCCATGCATAGGCAAATTTTCCAAATCGCATCTTAGGCATTCAGAGGATTTCATTAAGAAGTTCCGGCTATTATATGTTTCCATTAATGGCGTTAAACTACTCAGCCTTGATGTTGAGTCACATATTTTACAAATACCCTAACAGATGCTGTACTTGATTTCCTTAGTAAGAAACTTGAGACTTTTAAAAAGGATTTCCCCTTACCGAGAACAAAAATTATTAAACTCATCAGGCTCTGTGTGAGTAATAATGTCTTTTTCTATAATGAAAATTTTTAAAGGCAAAAATTAGGTTGCACTATAGGAAGTCCACTGTCTCCAATATTAGCTAATTTGAAACTGAGCTTCTGAATTAAATTAAACCTCCCAACATTATATGGTTACGCTATGCTGACGACATGTTTAGTTATTGGGATGATGCCTGGGGTACCTTTGACTAATTTTTAATGCATTTAAATAGCTTAGTTCCATCTATTATATTTAAAGTAGAATGGAAAACTATAATCAAATGCCTTTCATTGATGTCCTCATTATTAGAGAGTCTTAGGGTTATAATTTTAAAGTCTATAGTAAAGTCACCACTCAGCGTCTTATGTACACTTTTATAGTTATCATGAAGACAGAATAAAATTAGATATAGCTTACAATCTATTTCTCAGAGCTCTCCGGATTTGCAGCGCTATGTATTTAGACTATGAAATTCAAACCGCTTATTCACATCTTGGTCAACCCTGTTATCCTCTTTTTTTCTAGACAAAGCTCTGCAGAAAGCTAAACAGGATATTTTTACAATTCACCTAGGACCCCTAAAGAGAATAATTTCACCAACAAAATCCTTCTTCCTCTCCACCAAAAGCTAGGTGTCATAAACGATTCTTTAGGCAAACAGTCTCCATTCACTTTTCAATCTCCCATCACTCTGAGAACAGAATTAGTTAAAGTCATTAACACAAAAAAGAAGAAGTTAATGCTGGAGTATATCAGATCAACTGTAATGATTGCAGTAAAGTGTATATAGGACAGACAGGTCGTTTTCCAGCCCAGAGAGTCTCTGAACACAAGAGGGCCGTGATATTTAATAAGAAAATTCTTCACTTTTTGAACACATCAACGAACGAAATCGTATTATTGATTGGAGTGGTGCCACTATGTTATTCAAAAGCACTTGTCAACTCAACCGGTACATTGTGGAATCTTTCCTCATTGATATGAAAGACAATATCAATTAATCTAGGGGGCAATGGACCCCTGACATAATTGATAAAACTCTTTTGAAGCAGAGCCTCAACAATGCCATTTTGCAAGATAAACCCCCATATATTGTACTATTTCAATGTGTATTTCTTTTTTAATGTGTTTATTGTAATCATTCTTAATTATATCATGTTTCTTATCTTTATTATTGATTTTGTCACTATTTGTGGTATTATTTTACTATTACCATTATTATATTTATCATTGTTTTTGTTAATGTTTTTGTTATTATTTATATTATTATTGTTTTGGTTTTTATTGTTACTATTTTTAACATTCCTGGTATTATTATTATTATTATTATTATTATTATTATTATTATTATTATTATTATTATTATTTTTATTATTATTATTATTATTATTATTATTATTATTATTATTATTATTATTATTATTATTATTATTATTATTATTATTATTATTATTATTATTATTGATTATTATTATTATTATTATTATTATTATTATTATTATTATTATTATTATTATTATTATTATTATTATTATTATTATTATTATTATTATTATTATTATTATTATTATTATTATTATTATTATTATTATTATCATTAGGATTATTGTATTGGCAGTAGCAAAAGAGTGGAGAAATAGAGTGGGGGGATGTAGAAGGGAAATAGTAAAGGTGGAAGAGTTGAAAAAGACAGAGAAGAAACAGGAATATCAGGACAGATTGAGAGTGGCATATGACAGGGTGAAAGAAAGGGAAGCTGGGGAGTTAGAGGAGGAATGGAGGTTGATAAAAGAATGTTTTGTGGGACATGCAAGTGATGTGTGTGGAAAGAGGTTTGTTGGAGGTGGCATGAGGAGGGGCAGCGAGTGGTGGATTGAAGGGGCATAAATGAAGTTGGAAGAAAAAAAGAGGGATTTTGAGGAATGGCTGCAGTGTAAAAGTAGGGAGAAGTATGAAAGACATAGGGAGAAAAATGTGGAAACCAAGTGGAAGGTAAAGGAAGAGAAGAGGTTGGCAAATGTAAGGTGGGGACAGGATTTTAGTAGGTCATATGTGGAGAATAAAAAGAAGTTTTGGAAAGAAGTGAAGAGAGTAAGGAAGGGTGGATCAAGGATGGAAGAGACAGTGAAAGATGTGAATGGACAGATGTTAAGAGGTAACGATTCAAGGAAAAGATGGGCAGAATATTTTGAGTGCATGCTGAATGTTGAGGAAGATAGAGAGGCAGCTATAATGGCAGTGGGAGGGGTGTTCAAGTGCCACTAATGGGAGATGAAAATGAGAGAGAGATTACAAGAGAGGAGATGAAAAGGGCATTGTATGAAGCGAAAGCTGGTAGAGCGCCTGGAATGGATGGTGTGAGAGCGGAGATGTTGAAAGAAGGGGGTGTGACTATATTGGAATGGTTAGTGAGAGTGTTTAATATATGCTTTATGTTGTCAATGGTGCCAGTGGATTGGGTGATTGCTTGTATAGTGCCCCTATACAAAGGTAAGGGAGATGTGTATGAATGCAGTAATTTTAGGGGTATAAGTTTGTTGAGTGTGGTAGGAAAAGTGTATGGTAGGATACTGGTTAATAGGATTAGGGATAAAACAGAAAATGTGATCGCAGAAGTGCAGAGTGGTTTTAAGAGAGGTAGAGCTTGTATAGATCAGATTTTTATAGTTAGGCAGTTATGTGAGAAATATTTAGCATAGGGAAAGGATGTGTACTTTGCATTTTTGGGTCTGGAGAAAGCGTATGATAGAGTTGATAGAGAGGCAATGTGGAATGTTTTGAGAGTATATGAAATTAATGGTAAATTGTTGCATGCAGTGAAGAGTTTATATGAGTGCAGTAGAGATTGTTTTAGGGTAGGGAATGAAGTGAGTGACTGGTTTCCAGTGAGTGAGGGACTGAGACAGAGTGTGTGATGTCACCATGGCTGTTCAATTTGTATATTGATGGAGTTGTAAGAGAGGTGAGTGAACGAGTGCGTGGTCGAGGTTTGAGAATGGTAGATGGGGATGATAACGAGTGGGAGCTGAATCAGTTGCTGTTTGCAGATGATACTGTGGTGGTGGCAGATTCAGAGGAGAAGCTGTGTCAGTTAGTGTCAGAATTTGGAATGGTGTGTGAGAGAAGGAAGTTGCGAGTGAATGTGGGAATGAGTAAGGTTATGGTGTGTACAAGAAATGAGGATTGTGCTGGATTGAATGTTATGTTGAATGGAGAGACACTTGAGGAAGTTGATCAGTTTAAGTACTTAGGCTCGGTTATAGCTGCAAATGGTGGAGTGGAAGCAGATGTGTGTCACAGAGTGAATGAAGGATATAAAGTGTTGGGTGCATTGAAAGGAGTGATGAAGAATAGAGGGTTGGAAATGATTGTTAAGAAAGTTTTGTATGAGGAAGTGGTTGTGCCAACTGTGGTGTATGGATCAGAGTTATGGGGTATGAAAGTAAATGAGAGACGGAAACTAAATGTGTTTGAGATAAAATGCCTGAGAAGTATGATTGGTGTATCTCGATTGGATAGGGTTAGGAATGAAGTGGTGAGAGCAAGAACGGGTGTGAGGAGAGAAATCGCAACCAGAGTATATATGAATGTTCTGAGATGGTTTGGCCATGTGGAAAGGATGAATGATAAAAGACTGCTGAAAAAGGTGATGAATGCGAGAGTTGATGGGAGAAATGCTAGAGGGAATCCTAGGTTTTGATGGATGGATGGAGTAAGGAGAGCCCTGAATGATAGGAGGATGGATGTGAGGGAAGCAAGCAAGCGTGTTAGGAATAGGACTGCGTGGCGAACGATTGTGACGCAGCTCTGATGGGCATCTGCTGTTACCACGGAGCCGCATCTTTCAGAGGTAGCCCTGTGGTAGGGGCAGTATGGGAGTTGGCAGTTGTGAAGCGACACAGGTTGTGGAAGAGCCGGGAGGATGGGCAGTGGCACTCCAGCAGTGCCAACTGAACGGTCGCTAGCTCCCTCGTCATTGCCCATAGAGCAAAGTAATCCCCTTATTACTTTCTTTTTTTTTTATGTCGGCTACCCCCCAATTAAAGGGGGAAGCAGCCAAGGTAGATAGATAGTTATCATTATTTGTATTATCATTAGTATTAGTCTTATATTTTTTAGTATATTTACTTTTCTTTTCCTGTTGTGTTATCTTACACACTTTTATTGATTTTTCTTTTATTTATTGTGCTTTCTTATCTTTTTATTTTTATTATTTATTTGCTTGCCATTTATATGCATATATACTTATGTGTGTGTGTGCGTGAATGTATTTATATGCATATATTTACATATGTGCATGTGCATGTGTATATATATATATATATATATATATATATATATATATATATATATATATATATATATATATATATATATATATATATATATATATATATATATATATATATATATATATATACATATATATATATATATATATATATATATATATATATATATATATATAAATATATATATATATATATATATATATATATATATATATATATATATATATATATATATATATATATATATATATTTATTTATTTATATATATATATATATATATATATATATATATATATATATATATATATATATATATATATATATATATATATATATATATATATATATATATATATATATATATATATATATATATATATATATATATGTGTGCGTGTGTGTGTGTGTGTGTGATTACCTAACTGTGTTTACGGGAAAGAACCCAAAGCTCGTTTCTTCCCGTCTCCTGATCGGTTCCATTTTGTAAATAGTGATACTTATCATACCTGTCCTTAAAACTATGAATTGAGATAGCATTTACTACCTCCTCACTTAGCGAATTCAATTATCAACTACTCTTACACTGAAAAAGTATTTCCTTTCATCCTGCAAGGAAGCTTTCTTACGAAGATTCAAACTATGATCTCTAGTTCTAGAGCCAGCCATATCAAAATTTCGATCCCTATCCACTCTATCATAACCATGGAGGAATTTAAGGACTGTCACCATATCCCCCCTCAATCTTCTACCTTCGAGTGATGGTAAGTCTAATTCCCTCATCCTCTCATCATAACTGAGGTTACCTATTTCTGGCACCAGTTTCGTGGCATGTCTTTGAACTTTTTCAAGCTTAGCTATGTGCTTTTTCAAGTACGGATTCCAAAGGGTGGCTGCATATTCAAGTTTTGTCCTCACATAGGTTACATAAATATTTCTGAACATTTCCTTGTCCATGTTCCTGAAGGCTACCCTTACATTTGATAAGAAGGCATATGCTGCCCTTACTATGCCATTTATATGTATTTCTGGAGACAAATCTGCCAGTATGTTTACTTCTAGATCTCTCTCATTTTCTGTCTCTAGAAGTTGTACTCCAGCCACCAAGTGGTCAACCTTTGGCCTTCTTGCTCTTGTACCCAATATCAATACCTTGCATTTTGAAGTACTGAATTTCATTAGCCACTTTTCTGACCACTAATCCAAACTATTTAGATCTTCCTGAAATTCTCTACCGTTGTTCTCGTTTCCTACTTTCTTCACAATCTTTGCATCATCTGCATACATATTCATGAATAAATTTACAGACTCTGGTAGGTTATTTACATATACAAGGAATAAATGTGGCCCTAAAACTGAACCCTGTGGAACTCCACTACTAACTCTCCTCCATTCAGACACTGAGTGTCTTACTCTAACCCTCTGTACCCTTCCTTCTAAGTAAGTTTTTATCCATTCCAAGGCATTTCCACCTATTTTAGCCATTGCTTGCAGCTTTCTAATAAATCTCCCATGGGAAACAGTGCCAAACGCTTTCTGGAAGTCTAGGAATATGCAATCTGCCCAGCCTTCTCTTTCCTGTAAGATTCGGCTTACCTCATCATAAAATTCTAATAAGTTTGTTACTGTTGATCTACCTTCTCTGAAGCCATGTTGCCTCACTGACAAAAAGTTGAAGGATTCCAAGTGAAGATAGATATGCTTCCTTAGTAGTTTCTCTATAAGTTTGCAAAATATGCTGGTCAAGGAAACTGGTCTATAGTTCAGAGCCGTATCCCTCCTTCCCATTTTAAATATAGGTATCACGTTGCTTGTTTCCAGCATCTTGGAATCTCCCCTGACTCCAGTGACTTTTTAAATATGATTCTTAGTGCCACTGATATTGAGTTTGCACCTTTTTTAAGTACATGAGGGGATGTATCATCTGGACCTGTAGCTTTATGAACATCTAACTCCATCAGCACTTTGCATACCTATGAGGCTGTAGGGTTGATTTTCTCTAATACCGGCCCTTAAGCTTCTATCTCTGCAATCTAAGGGGGTGGGGTATTTTCTAATGTAAATACTGACTGAAACTCCCTTTTCAATTCTTTGCAGATCTCTTCATTCGTCTCAGTGAGGCTTCCATCCACTTTCTTAAGCCTTAAAACCTGTTCTTTTACCTTCAGTTTTCCTCTGATAAAGCTGTGGAAAAGCTTTGATTTTTTTAGCCCTCCTTGTGATGTCCTTCTCATAGTCTCTCTCTGCCTCTCTTCTTTTGCTTAGGTAATCATTTCGTGCTCTTTTGTAGGCTTGCCGGGCATTTATGTTTTTTCTCCTCCTATACCTTTTCCAGCATTTGCCTCTCCACTCCATAGCTCTTTTACACTCATTATCGAACCATTTCTCTCTGGCATGAATTACACCTACTTTGGTGACAGGTATGCAGCAATCTACTATCTTCCCATATTTCTCACAAAAGATGTCATACATTTCTTGTACAGTTTTTTTTGCAAAATAATGTTCTCCAGTCAATAACTGCAAAAAGCTCATTCATTTTGATGTAATTTCCTTTCGGATAGTTCCTCCTCATGTCCTCAGTGCCTCTACTCTCAGGCAGAATATCTTCAATGATATACTCCATCTACAACACACAGTGATCACTCTTTCCAATTGGTGGTCATACTCATATTTTTCAATATCCAACATATTATTTGTGAATACTAGATCAAGTAGTGATGGCTCATCCCCACCCCTGGCAGTCGTTGGTTCCATTACATGTTGGTGTAGGAAATTCCCTTGTGCGCAATCTAGGATTCTTGACCCGAATGAGTCCTCACCACTGTGTGGTTTAGGATTTATCCAATCTATCTCTTAATGATTAAAATCTCCCATAATCAAAATCCTACATTTTCTCTCCCGTGCCATGCTAACAACTGAGTTTATGACTTCAATAGTACCTATGACTTTCCTCATAAATTTCTAGCCTATTCTGGTTCCTTGGTGGGTTATATACAACAGTTATTATAATGCTCTCTGACCCAGTATTTATGCGGGCAACAAGAAATTCCTTGAACTCACTTTCTATAGCCAAGTTAATTTCTTCAATTTGAATCCTTTCACTTATGAACAGTGCTATTCCTTCATCAGTCCTCTCAAATCTTTCAACCCTTAATATTCTGAAGGCCTTAGGAAAAACCTCACTCAACTTAGTCTCTGTAATTGCTACTATATCTGCCTTACTGTTGTGAATACTATCTTTTAATTCTACTGCCTTACCAGCTAATCCATCAGCATTTGTGTATAACAATCTTAATGAGGCCCCATCCCCTGATCTTCTGTCATTATCCTTTTTATCTCCCCTTTGTCTGGAAGAACTCTGAAATGAATATTTTTTACTCTTCTTCATTTCTTTCCTCATTTAATCTTCTTGCCTCTTGCAACAAGGTTTTGATCTTTCCCATCTCTTCCTGTGTTTTGTATCGTCTAATGAACACTTCTTTGAATTCTTGAAGGTCTTTTAGACTTTTTTCCTCATCAATATTTCTCTACATGTTTTCCCTCTCTCAAAGGCTACTTGTGTTGGTCTCTGCTTTCCTTCCCTCGAATATTTGCCTAGTTGGTGAATGTTTACAATATCCCCAGGACCACAAACTACTCCAAGCTTTCTTATCAGGTCTACAAACCTAGCGTTATTTTCTTCAAGTCTCCCCTGCCATGTTGGCTCCTGGGATTCGCTTATGCCTGAGATTACCACTGTCTTCTATTTATCAAGTGGATTTGCCCTTTCCATCACATCGTCTTTCTTTTTTTCTATTACTGTCTCTTTATAGTCAACTGTTTGTATGTTTTCCAGTGCCCCCACCTTTACAGCCTCTTTTATTGCCACATTACCCTTTAGTACATTAGCAAAGGAAGTTTTTATGGCACCATGTTCCATATTCAGCTCCTGAAACTCTTTTCTAAACTGTTCAATGTTTTCCTTAATCTGGACATTCCAAGCTGCAATCTCGTCTCTCTCAGAAGAGAACAGTGAACTAGCATCCAATTCATTTAGGCTGTCATTCAGCTGTTTGTTGTTATCATCTTGTTTAGAAATTCTGGTTTCTAGTTCACTCTTTTCCCCTTCCAGCTTCTTTATTCGTTTTTCTAGTTATTTTCTCTCCTGCCCTTGTGCTTTATTTGCTTCCTCCAAAAATCGTATTCCCTCTGTGAGTGTTTCATTATCTTTCATTTCTCTATTCATATTCCGAATTTTATCATCAAGGCTTATAACCATTGCCTCTATATCCTTGATTTTCTGTTTTAATCTCCTAATAGCTACCCCTCCTCCCGACCCATGGGTGGGGGAGGTTTGAGACAGAGATGGCCTCATTTTTATGCTTTCCCTTTCACAGAATATAGAAAGAAGAAGAGAAAGAGAAAAATGAGAGAAAAACTTTTATTTAAGCTTCACACAGGATTTAAATATCTTCATATAATTGACTCAATTTATCTCTTTTCTGGTAACACACATCATAACTTAAAAATTTGACTTTGGTAATCTGAGGAAAAGAAGAAAAAAATGCAAACAAAAACAAAAGTGCACTTGAAGGAAAATTCGAATTTGTATCTGAGGAGACACCCACCTGTTTCTGCTATATATTCTTCTTAACTGATAAACTCAACTTGCTAACCAAGATATGTTATCACAGGATCAGACTTTACATTTAACTCAACATATATACAAAATAAGAAAATAATAAAAGAGAAAGCTAAAAGACAAGAAAAAAATTGAAGAAAATAAGACAGCTGTGCTACTTGGCAACTTAACTCAGTACTGTTGACAAGTGTATTTTGGGCATTGATTTAATTATTAAATTTTTGTGTGTATCAGACTATCAAATTAATATAAATGGGAAGGGTACTGATTTTAACAATATATGGAACCACAGGATCAGGTAAACGGCTTAAGAGCTCTCCCCAATTTACACAAAAAATTAGGTAATGTGATGTGATGGCTTCACCTCTGGCAACTATTCCAAACTACCTTCAAGGCAGAACAGGACAACTTCTTCTCTTTCCCCTCACGAAAATGTTATCATTTTTTTCCTTGAATATTTTGGACAGTCTCGTCATACAACTAATATAATTTTTTTTACTCACAATACTCTGCAGGATTTCTTATTTAGGGAAATTATGTTTAAGTTTTACAATTTACTCTTAGTCACTCAAAAACAAAAGGAAAAATTTAAGAGATACTGAATGTTTGTGTTCTAATGCCCACCTTGTGTGTGTGTGTGTGTATGTGTGTGTGTGTGTGTGTGTGCG
>JAXCGZ010020464.1:0-10935 GCA_037179515.1 Halocaridina rubra
CACTATGGTAGGCCAATTGTGTTTACCGGTAACCTTGTTTCCAGTGTTTTGTGTACGGTAGCCTTGATTGATCATAGCCTACCGTAGGCCTATGGTGCTTAACCCCAGTGCTTTGAGGAATGGAGTAAAACAAATTGCATATAGGCTTAGCCTAGTACTATGATGTTTAGCTTATGTTGTCAGTGCTATAATATTTAGCCTATTCTGTCTGTGCCATGATTGCTTGTTGTGTATTTTGAGATTATTACCAGTTCACCCAGTGACTTAACCTATAATCATGCCTCAAGAAAATGAAAATAGAGCTAACCGCAGAGTGAACATTGATCATTTTATCCTTCAAAGATTTCTTTTGAATTGTGGTTAAATTTGTTGGAAGCAAATTTTTTAAATTTGGAAATTACTGAGGCAAATATAAAAAAAAAAATTACTTTGGTTTCTATTGGTACTGAAGTTTATGCTATTTTAGGAAACATTTTGCCCCAGATTTACCACATACTAAGTCGTATGAGGATTTATGCAAATTACTTAAGGCATATTATGATGTAAAGCCTAGTTATCATAGAAGTTTATTGGCTTTTCAACAAAGGAGGAAAAAAGGAGGTGAGACATTAAAAGATTTGTATGCAGACCTGAAGTGTCTAGCCAAAGAATGTGATTTTGGTAGCAACTTTGATTGTCATGTGTGGGATCAGTTGTTTATGGCTCTTGAAAATGAGGTTTATTTTTCAAATCTGGTTGCTGAAAATTTAAATTTGAAGGTTATGTCTTCTATTCAAATAGTTGAGAGAGTTTTGAATTTTGAACAAGCTTATGTTTCTGAAAAGTCTGGTGTTGTTCAAAAGGTTAAAACCCCAACCAATGGTTCCATGAGTAAGTCAGTTTCTTGTAAACACTATGGTTACCCTCATGATAGTGCAAAATGTCGCTTTATGTGGTAAGAAAGGACATTTAAAACAAGTTTGTTGGAAGGCTTCAAAAGATGTCAAAGGTAATGTGAAGCCAAAGCCAGTAAAAGGAAGTTTTAATAAGGCTTCTGAGTAGACAAGGTAGCATTTCCCAGTGATACTGATGAAGAAAGAATGTTGTCAGTAAAAAATGTCAATGCTGTTGGTAAAAATGAAGTGAATATTTTGGTTAATGGTAAGTTTGTACCATTTGAGGTGGATACAGGTGCTGCTGTGAGTACCTTGACTAAAGATTGGGTTCATAATTTGGGATTGTCCATTGTAGATTGTAATAAAATGTTAAATGCTTATGATGATCTCAAAATAATTGTTTAGGGTAAAGTTGGAGTGGATGTTTACTATAATTCTCTGCAAGTGAAACAGATATTTTATGTTGTAGGGAATCATAATTCTAACTTATGTGGTAAAGATTTGATGCCAAAACTAGGTATTTATTTGTCTGGTATTAATGATTCTTCTAAAATTAATAAAGTCAATGGGTCTGTGGTAGAAATGTTGAATGATTAAGAAGTTAATCCTAATAAACCCATTTCAAATATTACAGCTCACATTCATGTTGAGAGTGATGTAGTTCCAAAATTCAGAAAACACAGATCAGTTCCATTTCACTATAAACCTTTAGTTGAAGATGCTTTAAATAAACTGATTGTAGATGATATAATTGAGCCTGTTAACCAGAGTGAGTGGGCTGCCCCCATTGTTACTGTGTTGAAATTGGATAAGGAGTCTGTACGTATCTGTGGAGATTTTAAAGAATTGAATAAATGTATATCATGTGACCAATATCCATTGCTTAAAACAGATGAGTTGTTAGCATCTATTGGTAAGGGAAAGATTTTTTTTACTATTGATTTAAAAAATGCATATTTACAGATTTCTGTGAGTGAAGAAATCCAAAAGTATTTAGTAGTAAATACACATAAAGGTTTGTTTAAGTACAAATGATTACCTTTTGGTCTTTCTTCTTCACCAGCTATATTTCAGAGATTTATTGCTAACCTGTTGAAAGATGTAGAGGGAGTTGATGCTTATTTAGATGACATTATTGTAAGTGGTGAATCTGAAGAG
This sequence comes from Halocaridina rubra, assembly GCA_037179515.1. Classification (NCBI taxonomy): domain Eukaryota; kingdom Metazoa; phylum Arthropoda; class Malacostraca; order Decapoda; family Atyidae; genus Halocaridina; species Halocaridina rubra. The sequence goes on from JAXCGZ010020464.1 coordinate 2,034, forward strand.
CAGCATGATCTTAGGTTTATTGAATTTTTAAAAAAATTTGCAAGAGCATAATGTTCAGATTAACAAGAAAAAATGTGCTGTTAAGGTTTCTTCTTTAGAATATCTTGGATTTTGTATCTCAGGTAAGGAATCAAACCTTCCCCTAAGAAGGTCAAAGCTATTCTAGATTCTCCACCCCCTATTTCTGTTGCAGAGTTGCAATCTTTTATTGGAATGTTGACATATTATTGTGAATTCATTAAGAATTTTTCTTCCAAGCTGGCCCCCTTGTATGAATTGCTAAAAAAGAATAAAGTTTTTAAATGGTCTGAACTTGATAACAAAGCTTTTAAAATTGTAAAATCTGATTTATCAAAAGGTCCCCTTTTGGCTAATTATGATGGCAATAGTCCACTAGCTGTTGAAGTGGATGCGTCTCCTATTGGTGTAGGATGTGCATTGTTGCAAAAAAATTGATGGAAGAGAATTACCAGTTTATTTTGCTAGTAAAAAACTGACATCAGCTGAACAGAACTATGCTCAAATTGACCGAAAAGGGCTTGCCTTAGTTTTTGGGTTGAATCGCTTTAGATATTTTTTACTTGGAAGACAATTTGAAGCAAGGACCGACCATAAACCACTCTTAGGTTTATTTGGCAAAGAGCATCATATTCCTACTAATGCCAATGCTCGTATTCAGCGTTGGGCACTGTTTCTCTCTCAATATGATTTTGAGCTTACTTACAAAGTTGGTAAAGAAAATGTTGTGGCGGATGCCCTTAGCAGGTTGCCTATTGATGATGATCATAAATCCATGACTCCAAATGAATACATTAAGTTAGTTGAAGCTTTAGATTTTGAAGATATTTCTTTTTCAAAAATCAGATATTGTACTCAGAAAGATGAGGTTTTGGGTCAACTCGTGCATAATATAAGATTTGGTTGGTCTACAAATGATTTGACATTACATGCATATAGTTCTGTTAAGTCTGATCTTAGTGTATATGACAATGTAATTGTGTACAGAAACAGAATTGTAATACCTACCAGCTTAAGATGTAAAATACTTGAGCACTTACATAGTGGTCATAATGGGATAAATGTGATGAAAGCAGAAGCTAGGAATTGGGTTTGGTGGCCTAAAATTGACCAAGATATTTCTGAAATTACAAAGAATTGTCCAGTTTGTTTTAAAAATTTTCAACCAAACCAAGCTCCTATGTTGTCATGGTCTACCCCTGATAAGGCATGGTCAAGACTTCACATTGACTATGCTGGACCCATAGATAACAAATATTTTCTTGTAATTGTAGATGCATATTCTAAGTTTCTAGATGTTAAAGTTACTAGTTCAATGACTTCAAGTGTTACCATTGAATTGCTTAGAAAAACATTTTCTAATTTTGGTATTCCAGACATTGTTGTCTCGGATAAGGCTCCATATTTTGTGTCCGAGGAGATTAAAGCTTTTTATAAGAAAAATGGTATTCAACATTTAACTCCTGCCCCATACAATCCATCATCTAATGGGTTGGCGGAAAGCGCAGTTCGAACTTTAAAAGAGGGCTTAAATAAATTCAACAGTGGATCATTGAATACTAGAATCTGTAGATTTTTGTACAATTATAGAAAGAGTATGCATAGTGGTATAGGTAAATCACCAGCAGAGTTACTATTTGGAAGATGTTTTAAAACAACTTTAGTATCTGTAAAATGTTCCCCTAACAAAGACAGAGACCTGGAAAAATTGTCAAAGAAAGTTTTCTCTGAAGGGACAAATATGTACAATGTTGGTGATGCAGTTTTTGCTAAAAATTTTGGGAAGGGAGAGTCTTGGATTGAAGGTAAAATTATTGAAGTGCTTGGTGTAAGAAATTATTTGGTGCAAGTTCATGATTTTGGTAATATATCATGGAAGAGGCATCATGATCAGCTTATGCCTAGATTTACTGGTACTTGTATTAAGACACCTAGAGAGTCTCCAATGCCCTTAGTTTCTTCGAATGTAAGTAATTACTCCTATGCCTCAAGTTCCACTAATGATGTTGAAGTATCTTCACAAAGTGTGATGTTTCAGTTCAACCTTATAGTAATTGTATTGAGTCTGAAGACACAGTCTCAGAAACTAAAAGGTGTGGTGAGAATGATAAGCAGATTGTATCACCATCTTCAGTATTACGGAGATCAAAGAGAATTATTAAGCCACCAGAAAAATTAAATTTGTAATGTCTTTTGTTGCCATAATATATTGATATTTCTGTATAATGATTGTTGTATGTTGATATTTTTTCTGATCCATTTTTGATAAGTTTTGTATGTTTTTTCTTGGAGGGAGGAATGTTATGTATAACTTTTGTGCTGATTAATTCATGCGCTTTGCATTGCACTATTGTTTTGTTGTTTTACTCAGGTAGAACCCGCCATGTCGGACATCTAAGTTTGAGTAATAAAGCCTCCACTTTTCTCGCGATTTTTAGTGGCATTCTCCTGTGTGTGTGTGTGTGTGTGTGTGTGTGTGTGTGTGTGTGTGTGTGTGTGTGTGTGTGTGTGTGTGTGTGTGTGTGTGTGTGTGTGTGTGTGTGATTACCTAATTGTGTTTACGGGAAAGAGCCCAAAGCTCGTATCTTCCCGTCTCCTGATCGCTTCCAATTTATACTTAGTGATACTTATCATACCTGTCCTTAAAACTATGGATTGAGATAGCATTAACTACCTCCTCGCTTAGCGAATTCCAATTATCAACTACTCTTACACTGAAAAAGTATTTCCTTACATCCTGCAAAGAAGTTTTCTTACGAAGCTTCAAACTATGACCTCTAGTTCTAGAGCCAGCCATATCAAAATATCGATCCCTATTCACTCTATCATAACCATGAAGGAATTTAAAGACTGTCACCATATCCCCCCTCACTCTTCTAGCTTCCAGTGATGGTAAGTCTAATTCCCTCAGCCTCTCATCATAACTGAGATTGCATATTTCTGGCACCAGTTTCGTGGCATGTCTTTGAACTTTTTCAAGCTTAGCTATGTGTTTTTTCAAGTGCGGAATCCAAAAGGGGGCTGCGTATTCGAGTTTTGGCCTCACATAGGTTACATAAATATTTCTGAATATTTCCTTGTCCATGTGCCTGAAGGCTACAATTACATTTGATAAGAATGCATATGCTGCCCTTTCTATGCCATGTATATGTATTTCTGGAGACAAATCTGCCAGTATGTTTACTCCTAGATCTCTCTCATTTTCTGTCTCTTGAAGTTGTACTCCAGCCACCGAGTAGTCAAGCTTGGGCCTTCTTGCACTTGTACCCATTCTCATTACCTTACATTTTGAAGTATTGAATTTCATTAGCCACTTTTCTGACCACTCATGCAGATTATTTAGATCCTCCTGAAGTTCTCTACCATTGTTCTCGTTTTTTACTTTCTTCACAATCTTTGCATCATCTGCAAACATATTCATGAATGAATTTACAGACTCTGGTAGGTCATTTACATATACAAGGAACAAAAGTGGCCCTAAAACTAAACCCTGTGGAACTCCACTACTAACTCTTCTCCATTCAGACACTGAGTGTCTTACTCTAACCCTCTGTTCCCTTTCTTCTAAGTAAGTTTTTATCCATTTCAAAACATTTCCACCTATTCTAGCCATTGATTGCAGCTTTCCTAATAAGTCTCCCATGTGGAACAGTGTCAAACGCTTTCTGGAAGTCTAGGAATATGCAATCTGCCCAGCCCTCTCTTTCCTGTAAGATTCGGCTTTCCTCATCATAAAATTCTAATAAGTTTGTTACTGTTGATCTACCTTCTCTGAAGCCATGTTGCCTCACTGACAAAAAGTTGAAGGATTCCAAGTGAAGAGAGATATGTTTCCTTAGTAGTTTCTCCATAACTTTTCAAACTATGCTGGTCAAGGAAACTGGTCTATAGTTCAGAGCCGTATCCCTCCTTTCCTTTTTGAAGATAGGTATCATGTTTGCTTGTTTGCAGCATATTGGAATCTCTCCTGACTCCAGTGACTTTTTAAATATGATACTTAGTGCCACTGATATTGAGTTTGCGCATTCTTTAAGTACATGAGGCGATATGTCATCAGGACCTGTAGCTTTATGAACATCTGACTCCATCAGCACCATGCATACCTCTGTGGCTGTAAGGTTAATATTCTCTAATACCGGCCCTTGAGCTTCTATCTCTGCAATCTGAGAGGGTGGGATATTTTCTACTGTAAATACTGACTGAAACTCCTTGTTCAATTCTTTGCAAATCTCTTCATCCTTCTCAGTGATGCTTCCATCCTCTCTCTTAAGCCTTAAAACTTGTTCTTTTACCTTCAGTTTTCCTCTGATAAAGCTGTGGAAAAGATTGGGATTTTCTTTAGCCTTCCTGGTGATGTCCCTCTCATAGTCTCTCTCTGCCTCTCTTCTTTTACTTAGGTAGTCGTTTCTTGCTCATTTGTAGGTTTGCCAGGCATTTATGTTTTTTCTCCTCCTATACCTTTTCCAGCATTTGTCTCTCCACTCCTTAGCTCTTTTACACTCATTATCGAACCATTTCTCTCTGGCATGAATTACACCTACTTTGGTGAAAGGTATGCAGCAATCTACTATCTTCCCATATTTCTCACAAAAGATGTCATACATTTCCTGTACAGATTTGTTGTAAAATAAGGTTCTCCAGTCAATAACTGCAAAAAGCTCATTCATTTTGATGTAATCTCCTTTTGGATAGTTCCTCCTCATGTCCTCAGTGCCTCTACTCTCAGGAAGAATATCTTCAATGATATACTCCATCAACAACATACAGTGGTCACTCTTTCCAATTGGTGGTTCATACTCAATTTTTTCAATATCCAACACATTATCTGTGAACACTAGATCAAGTAGTGATGGCTCTGTGACCGAGTGTCTCGCTCAAAGTCACCAGAGACTGTTAGATGCCTTATTAAATAAATTAGTAACTTAACTGTTAGTTTCTAACTAAAAAAATATTTCCCACTTCTTGACTTTTGCAGATTATGATTATTTGCAATTTATATTTTTGCTTATAGCTAATTTTAAATATACCTTATTTACTCTTCTTGTACGTGTAAAGTATAGTCCCGATATAAAGGCTGCTCCTATTTTCCGTCTGCTACTAGCCAAAAACATTCTGGAGATTGTTTACCAGTAACCTAACTTTTCATTATTATTCTCGTTTTTGCTTCCACTTGTTGCACCTAAAAATACTGTCTCTCCCTTGCATCTCTGCTATAAATGCCTGCCAGGGATCACCACTAAAATAGTCCTTAAATTATATCAGAGCCAGTTACTGCTCTAGAAAATGTATCCTACAGATGAACTCACCAGGAGGGACAATGAGACGCTCTTTTTGGCGCTCAAACTTCGAAGAGGCAACATCTCGCCTGAGCAGTCTAAGTTTATTTCAAACCTTATTTACGTGGCATCTTCACAGCAATTCATCTAGCACAACAAGGTGAGGGATAGTGTATGGTAAAGCTCGTGGGTCAAGCAAATTGGTTTATTTTCGAGAATTAGTTACATTCGTTACTGGCTAAATCTTACGGATTTTTATTCTCAGATTCCATTCCCATACACACGAAATTTTGTAGATTACCAAACTGGAATCTCACATGCCAAAGTTAATTCCTTAACCTGTAAATTACAGCTGATTTACATTGCTAAGAAGTTTCTTTTCATTGAATGTGATAAACGAAAATCTCATCCTCTGAAGACTGGTTATGAGCCCGTAAAAATCTATCTCTTTTCCTAATAAATTCTAATTTCATTTCACCTCTTTCTATCATCGTAAATAAAGTGTTTTACGTCAAAAACTCGTCAATAAAGCTATTTGCTATACAAATTGCAAATAATTAATCATTTAGCTAATGTGTTTTATGCTATATACTGCAAATAATTAAAAGGTAATTTTACCCTGTTGGCTTTGCAAATATTTCCTGTTAACCACAATTTAATGAATGCATACCGTATTTTATTTGTCTTGCTTATTCTTCATTTATTGTGAATATATTGTTTTCCTTTAAAACCAGTAAAGAATTAATGGTTTTGTATGCTATATTGGCAGCATAAATATTTCTGGTTAGCTGTAAATAACCAATATATTTTATCCAGTAGAATGACATTGGAAACTCATTATATGTGTGCTCATGCTTTCAGTTTCCCATTATAAACAGTGTGTCATTTCTGTTTCTGAAATTGCAGTGTCCTGTATTCTACTCTGCCTGTGTGACAGAGGTAATCATCGAGTTGAGGCCAAAGTCTTGGCATACGTCCGTGGTGCCGGGAAACGAAATCGTGCTCACCACCTTTGGGATTCGAGGCAGCATTTCATAAAATTTAATTAGAAAATTCAATTCTTTTAATGTCATTGCATTTCCAAAATTAAAAGAAAGTTGAATTCTGAGTTTCATTTAACCGACTAATGGTAATAGAGATGGGGTGTTCAAGTACAAATATCTGTCCTGTCTGTTTGTGAGCTCTTAACCGAGCTCGGTACTTTGAGTCCCCTTAGTAAAACAGAATCTTAACAACACTCTACCATCCTAAACCCCAACAAGATTGGCGCCCGAACAGGGACCCGAACAGACAGACTGATTTTATAAATTTATTTTTATTTTGCTTTTTAACATTGCACATGAAACCCGATTACCATTGGCTCGATTATTGAAATGAATGAATCTTAGGCTGCACATGAAAATTTTTGCAGATAAGAAATTTTTCTTTATTTTCAATATTAATTATGGTAACTAATATTTTCTTGTTTCCCATGTGGTAAACAATATTTCAGGAAATCTACGTGAGATTATGTGGTAACAGACTTTAGAAATTTTGCATGACGAGAAGACGTGTTATTTAAAATTTCATTTATTTGCGTGATAAGATTGAGTTTTAAAGCATTCGTGTTTTATATATCCGTTAAAGGGTGATACTTGTTAGGAATTGTTTATATTTCCTTGGGATTTAGGAATTGGGAGAAGGCATATTAAGTATTTTTGCTTATAATTGTGTTTTATATTCAAGCATTGACTGCTCATAGATTGGAAGAAAAATTTTGGTGTCATTTATCGAGCCTAGGCTAAGCCTTTCATGTGTCTGAGTTGTCACTTGAAAATAAATTTTCTCATTACTAGTAGAAATGTGTAATCTGGCTGCCTAGTAAGCTGTTAGCTTATCGTTGGTGTATTTTGCATAGGATCTGTGCCCTTTTGGTAACACTCCAGAATTTTACTTACGACATTTAATTTGTGGGTACTGCCATATAAGCGCTCATACGCAGGCACGACCACTATACTGTACTTGTTCGTATTACTTAAGACATTTTATTTGTGGGTACTGCCATATATGCGCTCATACGCAGGCACGACCGCTATACTGTACTTGTTTGTACTCTCAGGCACTGGGTGCTAGTCGGTAAAATTCGTTGTTGCTCATTCCTTTCATTTGCACGATTACCGTAGGTACTGCCACATATTGCTGTTAAGCAGGCACGACTGCCATTCTGTATTACCAGTGTTTCATGCACTGTTTTGCAACATTTTGTTGCTGTTGCACTTGATTGTGTTGCTCATTCCTTTCATTTGCACAATAACCGCAGGTACTGCCACATATTGCTGTTAAGCAGGCACAACTGCCATTCTGTATTACCAGTGTTTCATGCACTGTTTTGCAACATTTTGTTGCTGTTGCACTTGATTGTGTTGCTCATTCCTTTCATTTGCACAATAACCGCAGGTACTGCCACATATTGCTGTTAAGCAGGCACGACTGCCATTCTGTATTACCAGTGTTTCATGCACTGTTTTGCAACATTTTGTTGCTGTTGCACTTGATTGTGTTGCTCATTCCTTTCATTTGCACCATAACTGCAGGTACTGCCACGTATTGCTGTTAAGCAGGCACGACTGCCATTCAGTAATGCCAGTGTTTCATGCACTGTTTTGCAACATTTTGCTGCTGTTGCACTTGATTGTATTTTGAGTCACTTTTATGGTGAGGTTTTGAGATCACTTTTACGTTTGAGTTTGAACTGTGGTGTTGAATTTTTTTTTCTCTCCTTGGTGTTGTGTGGTTCTTTCATTTTTTCTCTACTACTGTATTGTAGAGATTTGTTGTTTTTTTTTGTGGTTGTTTGGCACTTCGTTATTGACTGTTTAGGAAACAAACATGGAAACCATCAAAACATTCGATGAGGAGCGTTACCTGGACATAATGATTGCTAGGGGTGAGAGATACGGTTTTTCCCCAAGACAGAAGCTCTTCGAATGGGCTCATGAGAAGATGGTTGAACGCCGAGATAAGCTGGAGAAGAGAGCAAGTGATGAGGCACAAGCACAACGTGAACATGAGCTTGCGCTTTCTCGGCTTCGAGCGGGAATCCCAGACAGTAGTCCTTTATGCGGAAATAGAGATTACAGGAACGGGGAGCACAAGAGCCCCTTGCAGAACTTCAATCGTCCAGCTCCTCCTCCTCACACTCCTAAGCCTTATTACGGCCATGCACCCACACTCAAGAAGGATGACCCGGTAAGACCTAAGCCTCAGCAGTTAAGAGGCAAAGGCCATTACTCTGCTCCACCTTCCCAGGGTTTTCAGCCAAACTCTAAGAGTCACCACGCTCCCTCACACAGCGGCGGCCCACATAGCCGTCTGGCCACTCACTCAGCCCATGTTGTGGAAACAGGGCCAGAAAGGGCCAATGAGGATAATGCCGAGGAACCACCACACAAACTTGCCAATGTGGAATTCATCGAACATGATGATCTGGAAATGATCCCAAAATGCCTAGAAACCATAAATGGTGTGGAAGCTGAGATAGCCCTTGACACTTGGGCCAATGGCATACTTGTTGACGAGAGATTCGTCAGGGATGAAGATTTTACCAGCAAAGTCGTTCGTGTGCAGGT
>JAXCGZ010020465.1:0-2500 GCA_037179515.1 Halocaridina rubra
GAGAGAGAGAGTATTGACATTGCTAGAAAAAGTCATTATATATAGGAAGGGATGTAGAGAGAGACAGACAGACAGACAGATAGAAGATTTACATTGCTAGAATAATCATTATATATATATATATATATATATATATATATATATATATATATATATATATATATATATATATATATATATATATATATAAAGATAGATAGATATATGAAGGGATATGGATAGAGAGAGAGAGAAAGAGAGAGAGGCAGAGGCGTAGATGACATTTTTTCACTTAAGAAAGGAACCAGCTCATTAGCCTAATGACTTCTCTCTTTGTTATTTCAAGATCTCGCCTCTTCAAATGTCACTCTGAGATCAAGCGAAGTAGATTTAATTAGGCACTGCATGTAGATCACGTGACGACTGACCCTCGTCACCTAGCTCTCAAGTGAATGGGAATAAAACGATTAGTGAGTAAATCACTCAAGTGAATGGTGAATAAAACGATTAGTGAGTAAATCACTCAAGTGAATGGTGAATATGATTCTCAGTGAGTAAAACACTCAAGTGATCGTTGAATAAAACGATTAGTGAGTAAACCACTCACGTGAATGGTGAATAAAACGCTTAGTGAGTAAAACACTCTAGTGAATGATGAATAAAACGCTTAGTGAGTAAAACACTCAAGTGAATGGTGAATAAAACGATTAGTGAGTAAATCACTCAAGTGAATGGTGAATATGATTCTCAGTGAGTAAAACACTCAAGTGATCGTTGAATAAAACGATTAGTGAGTAAACCACTCACGTGAATGGTGAATAAAACGCTTAGTGAGTAAAACACTCAAGTGAATGATGAATAAAACGCTTAGTGAGTAAAACACTCAGGTGAATGGTGAATAAAACGATTAGTGGGTAAATCACTTTAGTGAATGGTGAATATGATTCTCAGTGAGTAAAACACTCAAGTGATGTTGAATAAAACGATTAGTGAGTAAATCACTCGAGTGAATGGTGAATAAAACGATTAGTGAGTAAATCACTCAAGTGAATGATGAATAAAACGCTTAGTGAGTAAAGCACTTAAGTGAATGATGAGTAAAACGATTAGTGATTAGATCACTTAAGTGAATGGTGAATAAAACGAATAGTGAGAAAATCACTTAAGTGAATGGTGAATATGATTATCAGTGAGTAAAACACTCAAGTGATTGTTGAATAAGATGCATTTTGAGTAAAGCACTCAAGTGCAGGAGAATAAAACTCATTTGATTATGCGCTCAAGCGAATGGTGAATAAAACGTTCAGTGAGTAAAGCACTTAAGTGATTGGTGAACTAAGCTCATTTAATAATGCGCTCAAGCGAATAGTGAGTGGAGTAATCAAGTGAATTGCGAATAAAACTCGTATAATGTTTTCAAGTTAATGGTGAATAATGCTCTCAAATGAATGGTGAATACAACGCTCATTAAATAAATTGCTGTTGTGAATTGTTAATGAAACTCACTGAGTAAAACGCTTAAGTCATAGTGAATATTAATGATCTTTTAAACACTCATTGAACGAAGCACTCACGTGGATGGCAAATAAAACGCTCAATAAATAAAACGTTCGAGTAAAAGGACAATAAAATCCTGCAACGGATGACCAGTAAGACGCTTAAGTGATTAATCAATAAGACTCAGTGACTAAAGTACTCAAGTGATTAATGAATAAGACGCTTAGTGAGTAAAGCCCTTGGATAAATGGTGAATAAAACATTGTAACGTGAAATTACGTGAATGATGAGTTATGTCACAGAGGCCCTCCCTTAGAATCTTTTTTTTTAGTTATTAAATCACGCAAACAAGTGCTATGTATGGAACTAGACAGTCATTAAATTCAACTTGTGATATATGAGTTAAGGGCGGTTTACACGGTCAAACGGTTCGTCGAACCGCGTTCGACGAACCGTTTGACCGTGTAAACCGCCCTTAATATTGCTGTGACGTGATCCCATTGAGGTCCTCCTTTAAAAATATTGTGTGTGCTTTTTTTTTTTTTAAGTATCCAATCACTTAGGAATATCACAGCATCAGGTATGGTTTCCCTATCGAATTTTTTCCCTTTTCTCTTGGTGATTTATCACCAGCCCAGGCAGTATATTAAGGGCGAGTGACACATTCTCATATATAAGTCGAGTTTGTTGCCACGGACTTTGACGGTGCCCGAAAAAAAAACTTGGAAACACTCTCCCACATAAATCCATCCGAGGTCAAATGTTTCTTGAAAGCTGTCTAGCCCCAAGAGGAAGAAATATGGCTAACGTCTGCAAAGATGGATAGATGGACTAGTTTCCCATTAGCCTGATTCAGGCCCAGATAAGCTCTGTAAATTGAAGTGAAGAATTAAGATTACCATACTTAGGCACTCATCCATATAGAGAACTGTAGAGTATGTTCTAAATAATGATTGATCTGAGGGGAAAAAAGCTTCAAAAGACACAAAATGTCATTAATCACATAGAAATTAATGAAAGTTAT
>JAXCGZ010020465.1:5000-10892 GCA_037179515.1 Halocaridina rubra
TGAAGGCTACCCTTACATTTGATAAGAATGCATATGCTGCCCTTACTACGCCATTTATATGTATTTCTGGAGACAAATCTGCCAATATGTTTACTCCTAGATCTCTCTCATTTTCTGTCTCCTGAAGCTGTACTCCAGCCACCGAGTAGTCAAGCTTGGGCCTTCTTGCACTTGTACCCATTCTCATTACCTTACATTTTGAGGTATTGAATTTCATTAGCCACTTTTCTGACCACTCATGCAGATTATTTAGATCCTCCTGAAGTTCTCTACCATTGTTCTCGTTTTTTACTTTCTTCACAATCTTTGCATCATCTGCAAACATATTCATGAATGAATTTACAGACTCTGGTAGGTCATTTACATATACAAGGAACAAAAGTGGCCCTAAAACTGAACCCTGTGGAACTCCACTACTAACTCTTCTCCATTCAGACATTGAGTGTCTTACTCTAACCCTCTGTTCCCTTCCTTCTAAGTAAGTTTTTATCCATTCCAAGACATTTCCACCTATTCTAGCCATTGATTGCAGCTTCCTAATAAGTCTCCCATGTGGAACAGTGTCAAGCGCTTTCTGGAAGTCTAGGAATATGCAATCTGCCCAACCCTCTCTTTCCTGTAAGATTTGGCTTACCTCATCATAAAATTCTAATAAGTTTGTTACTGTTGATCTTCCTTCTCTGAAGCCATGTTGCCTCACTGACAAAAAGTTGAAGGATTCCAAGTGAAGAGAGATATGTTTCCTTAGTAGTTTCTCCATAACTTTGCAAACTATGCTGGTCAAGGAAACTGGTCTATAGTTCAGAGCCGTATCCCTCCTTCCCTTTTTGAAGATAGGTATCACATTTGCTTGTTTCCAGCATCTTGGAATCTCCCCCGACTCCAATGACTCCTTAAATATGATACTTAGTGCCACTGATATTGTGTTTGCGCATTTTTTAAGCACATGAGGGGATATGTCATCAGGACCTGTAGCTTTATGAACATCTAAATCCATCAGCGCCTTGCATACCTCTGTGGCTGTAAGGTTGATGTTCTCTAATACCGGCCCTTGAGCTTCTATCACTGCAATCTGAGGGGGTGGGGTATTTTCTACTGTAAATACTGACTGAAACTCCTTGTTCAATTCTTTGCAGATCTCTTCGTCCGTCTCAGTGATGCTTCCATCCGCTCTCTTTAGCCTTAAAACCTGTTCTTTTACCTTCAGTTTTCCTCTGATAAAGCTGTGGAAAAGCTTGGGATTTTCTTTAGCCTTCCTGGTGATGTCCCTCTCATAATCTTTCTCTGCCTCTCTCCTTTTACTTAGGTAGTCATTTCTTGCTCTTTTGTAGGTTTGCCAGGCATTTATGTTTTTTCTCCTCCTATGCCTTTTCCAGCATTTGTCTCTCCACTCCTTAGCTCTTTTACACCCATTATCGAACCATTTCTCTCTGGCATGAATTACACCTATGTGTGTGTGTGTGTGTGTGCGTGCGTGTGTGTGTGTGTATTTCTAATACTATGATAGTCTTCCTTGTCTGTATGGATATAAGAGAGAAATTTAAGATTTGAATAAAAAGAATAATAATGAATATACAAATAAATTATAATTATATGTTTATAATTTGTTTAGATAAATGAGAACAGAAGGACAGGAATATACATACATACATACATACGTACTTACATACATTACTGTCTTCGCGATTTAACCATACATTGTAATGGATGATTTAGCCGTCACTTTTAGTATCTGTTTTTGTGGAAATAAATACTAATTTTGTATGACCAGGAGACGGGTAGCCACGGACAGTGTTATATTCTACTGAAGAATGATCAGAATATACAAAGGTAATACCGTTCTTTGTAAAATTATTATATACCTTCACCGAACATTATAATAACCTATGAATGTTTTTATCATGATTTTTACACTTTCCAAATAAGGAATGATTATTGCGAGGCTTGACCTCTGACCTCTGATCTAGGGTCATGAATTTTCGGCGAAAATATGGAATCCTTCGTAAGACTATTCGTTCCGGGTGGTGGCTGGAGGGGGTGGAGGAACCTATTAATTTCGGGGTTGACTGAGGTTTATAGCCGGATATCCGAGGCAAGAGGAATGGAGGTCGGGTATCTTTTGGATATAGTGCCTGGCATCCTCCCAGATAGTGCCAAAGGTCACTCGCAGTTTTTGGATATAGGGCCTGGCATCCTCCCAGAAGGTGCCAAGGGCCACTCGCAGTTTTTGGATATAGTGCCTGGCATCCTTTCAGAGAATGCCAAGGGCACTCGCAGTTTTTGGATATAGTGCCTGCATCCTTTCAGAGAGTGCTAAGGGCCACTCGCAGTTTTTGGATATAGAGCCTGGCATCCTTTCAGAGAGTTCCAAGGGCCATTCGCAGTTTTTGGATATAGTGCTTGCATCCTTTCAGAGAGTGCCAAGGGCCACTCGCAGTTTTTGGATATAGTGCCTGGCATCCTTTCAGAAGGTGCCAAGGGCCACTCGCAGTTTTTGGATATAGTGCCTGGCATCCTCCTCAGAAGGTGCCAAGGGCCACTCGCAGTTTCTGGATATAGTGCCTGGCATCCTTTCAGAAGGTGCCAAGGACCACTCGCAGTTTGTTCGTCTGTATATTTGCCAGTGCCACTTAAGGAAGAAATTATTGGCATCTCTCGCAGTCCCTGTCAGCTTAGCAAGCACAGTGCTGTAATATTAGATATGTGGAGTCAGTGGTAGAACAGTTTCTTATTGAACTCGAAATTAGAAATAGGCAAAAATACCCATCGTGAAGACTTGCCGTAAAAGGGACGACATCTACATTTTGTGGAGATAAATATTGATTATGTGTGTATAAGTATTGCTATTTCATTGACTTATATATATATATATATATATATATATATATATATATATATATATATATATATATATATATATATATATATATATATATATATATATATATATATATATATTTTTTTTTTTTTTTTTTTTTTTTTTTTCTTTCTTTTTTCGTGTATCACAATTAGACCCTATTCTAATTGAGGGGTGACCACATTAATGTTGGAGCTGGGAGTTTAAGGTCGGATACCCTTCCTAATGCCCCGATTTTGGATCGAACCCGCGATCGTCGCTTTTGAACTCGCACACTCTCCTACAGAGATACATGTGTAATGTAATGATATTTAATGTATTGGATATATCAAGTAGCGTGATCTATTGACGTTTATTAAATGTTTATAAATAATTCACTGTACATGAAAAAAAAAATACTGTTCTCTAAAATTTTCTTTGATTTTTATAGAGGCCTCAAGATTGAAGTTTCTGCACATATCAAAGCCTGGGCTTGTTTACCTAGGCAAATTAAACAGATAGTTTTACTGTACTGAATATATTTCGTAAAAAGCTTTGTACTTGAGTTAGCCCTTCGTCCTTGGTGCTTACTAATTATCCCTTAATTTATTGAAGTTTATTATTATTATTATTATTAGTAGTAGTAGTAGTAGTAGTAGTAGTAGTAGTAGTTGTAGTAGTAGTATTGCATTTTCTACATTAATGAAAATACTTACATAATGCAACTCTGAAATTTTTATTGAAATTTGAAATAGAATATTACTTTTCATGACGGGCAAAATATCTCCAATTACTTGGGTAACTGCTTTCCACTGGCCCTCATATTTTGTTTTTATCCATTAGAGTTTCTTCCTAAAATATGTACTACGAACCCCCTATGAAGCTGAATTCTAGATGTTCAAGAATTAGACCAGCTACTGAACCTCTGAACTCTATGCTGAACTTCTGAACTTTGTGTTGAACTTCTTACTAATACTAACATAGGCTGGATCCTCTGAATTGACCAGGATTCGTGTCCTTCATTTACGAGAAGAAGAAGATGATTATGACTACGACGCCGATGACGACGAAGAAGATGAATAAAAAGATGATGACTACGACGCCGACGACGAAGAAGATGAAGAAAAGGAAGATAATGATGATGAAGAAGATGATGATGACTACTAAGAAGAAGAAGATGATGATAACTACGAAGAAGAAGAAGAAATAAGAAAAAATAATAAACCATGTCTCCAAATATGAAGTCAGGCAAGATAAACAAGACTTAAAGGAAATGCAAAATGGTTGATAAATGATTCGATGCAAGGAAGGGGAGATATTTTGGTAAGAAGAGATAAAAGCCGATAGGAAATGAATCCTGAAACCCTGAATCAGGGAGTGTTTGCTCTGGACAGCCAGGAAATAGAATCCTCGGAGATTGTGATTCAACGTTGCTAGATATAATGTGAATTTATAAATACTTATTTTGGGGGCCGCGGTAGCTCACTGGTAGAGTACGCGAGTCGGACAGCGACTAACGAGGGTTCCGACTCACCTCGGTAGGGTATCCAGTCTCAGTCCTCCAGTTCCAGCCTGTCTGTCCTCACCTTCATTAATGGGTACTAATTATGACATGAAACGCACCATATATGAATTATTATTTTTATTGTGAATTAATTACTTTAAGTGATCAGTATTGTTGGTTATAATAATTGGCATAAATACTGATTTTGTGGGGGGTTTTTATATTTTCAAATTATTAAGTAATTATTTCGTGGGAAATGTTCATTGTAACAGTATGTAAGATTTATTTGCATTTTATATAGCGTATCATTGATAGACATTCAATAATAATAATAGTATATCATCTTATTATATATATAGATATATATATATATATATATATATATATATATATATATATATATATATATATATATATATATATTGCAATGACAATTCATATGTTTCGTAGTTTAAGAATTAAGACTCTCTCCTCTCTCCTCTCTCTCTCTCTCTCTCTCTCTCTCTCTCTCTCTCTCTCTCTCTCTCTCTCTCTCTCTCTCTCTCTCTCTCTCTCTCTCTCTCTCTCTCTCTCTCTCTCTCTCTCTCTCTCTCTCTCTCTCTCTCTCTCTCTCTCTCTCTCTCTCTCTCTCTCTCTCTCTCTCTCTCTCTCTCTCTCTCTCTCATTCCAGTTCTTAAATTAAGTAATGGGCCGAGACGGAGTGCGTGAAATATGGTGGTGTATATCCGTAGAGTCTAAGAATGGTTTACTCGATTTAGGTAAGGTAGTTGCATAAGATAAGATCAGACTTCGGTAGCGCAGTGGGTAGAACCCCATGACTCATGAAGTAACATACTCGAGTTCTAGTTCACTGGGGGGTATTAGGAATTACATCGAACTTTAATCCCCAGCTCCAACCTGCAAATTGTGACGCAATATGTGGTGCATTTACATAAGATACTGTAATACCCATTGCTAAATTAGTTGAGAACATCGACTAATCGACTTCATTGCATTTTGTATAAATAATGTTGCAAATTATATTTTATTTATATCTTATATGATTTTCTCATTTTAAGAAGAGCTGCAGGACTCCCATTATTTTCCTAATGAAAGTCTTAGCTTTAAAGATGCTGTTTTGTCTTTGCCCTTTTTCTGATGATGTACTCAAGGAATCTGCTGAGGTGATTGGAGTTACAGCAAGTAGGGATGCCAAAGTTATCACCAACAGGTACACAAATAACTTACAAGATCCACGCGTATGTGTGTGTGTGTGTAATTACCTAATTTGTAACTACGGGAAAGAGCCCAAGCTCGTAACTTCCCGTCTCCTGATCGGGTCCATTTTGTACTTATCATAGCTGTCCTTAAAATTATGGATTGAGTTAGCATTAACTACCTCCTCGCTTAGCGAATTCCAAGTATCAACTACTCTTATACTAAAAGAGTACTTCCTTAGTGTAAGTGTGGTGCGTGTGTGTGGTGTGTGTGTGTTTGCAAGAAAAAACATTGAATCACACTATTTATCTCAACAAACAATGTTCTTTTCCAGTAAGTGTCAACATGAATTTCA
>JAXCGZ010020466.1:0-10841 GCA_037179515.1 Halocaridina rubra
AACAGCCTCTGTTGACATTGAGCGAAACACTCTGTCACACAGATTACTCTCTTTTCCTATGACAAAAATAGTATATTCTTTGTTTATATATATATATATATATATATATATATATATATATATATATATATATATATATATATATATATAATATATATATATATATATATATATATATATATATATATATATATATATATATATATATATATTAATATATATATATATATATATATATATACCTACATATATACATATATACATACATCAGTCAGTATTTACAGTAGAAAATACCCCACCCCCTCAGATTGCAGAGATAGAAGCTCAAGGGCCAGTATTAGAGAACATCAACCTTACAGCCACAGAGGTATGCAAAGCGCTGATGGATTTAGATGTTCATAAAGCTACAGGTCCTGATGACATATCCCCTCATGTACTTAAAAAATTCGCAAACTCAATATCAGTGGCACTAAGTATCATATTTAAAAAGTCACTGGAGTCAGAGGAGATTCCAAGATGCTGGAAACAAGCAAACGTGATACCTATCTTCAAAAAGGGAAGGAGGGATACGGCTCTGAACTATAGACCAGTTTCCTTGGCCAGCATAGTTTGCAAAGTTATGGAGAAACTACTAAGGAAACATATCTCTCTTCACTTGGAATCCTTCAACTTTTTGTCAGTGAGGCAACATGGCTTCAGAGAAGGTAGATCAACAGTAACAAACTTATTAGAATTTTATGATGATGTAAGCCGAATCTTACAGGAAAAAGAGGGCTGGGCAGATTGCATATTCCTAGACTTCCAGAAAGCGTTTGACACTGCTCCACATGGGAGACTTATTAGGAAGCTGCAAGCAATGGCTAGAATAGGTGGAAATGTCTTGAAATGGATAAAAACTTACTTAGAAGGAAGGGAACAGAGGGTTAGAGTAAGACAGTGTCTGAATGGAGAAGAGTTAGAAGTGGAGTTCCACAGGGTTCGGTTTTAGGGCCACTTTTGTTCCTTGTATATGTAAATGACCTACCAGAGTCTGTAAATTCATTCTTGAATATGTTTGCAGATGATGCAAAGATTGTGAAGAAAGTAAGAAACGAGAACAATGGTAGAGAACTTCAGGAAGATCTAAATAGTCTGCACTAGTGGTCAGAAAAGTGGCTAATGAAATTCAATACTTCAAAATGTAAGGTAATGAGAATGGGTACAAGTGCAAGACGGCCCAAGCTTGACTACTCGGTGGCTGGAGTACAACTTCGAGACAGAAAATGAGAGAGATCTAGGAGTAAACATACTATCAGATTTATCTCCAGAAATACATATAAATGGCATAGTAAGGGCAGCATATGCCTTCTTATCAAATGTAAGGGTAGCCTTCAGGCACATGGACAAGGAAATGTTCAGAAATATTTATGTAACCTATGTGAGGCCAAAACTCGAATATGCAGCCCCCTTTTGTAATCCGCACTTGAAAAAGCATATAGCTAAGCTTGAAAAAGTTCAAATACATGCCACAAAACTGGTGCCAGAAATACGTAATCTCAGTTATGATGAGAGGCTGAGGGAATTAGCCTTACCATCCTTCGAAGCTAGAAGATTGAGGGGGGATATGGCGACAGTCTTTAAATTCCTTCATGGTTATGATAGAGTGGATAGGGATCGATATTTTGATATGGCAGGCTCTAGAACTAGAGGTCATAGTTTGAAGCTTCGTAAGAAAACTTCTTTGCAGGATGTAAGGAAATACTTTTTCAGTGTAAGAGTAGTTGATAATTGGAATTCACTAAGCGAGGAGGTAGTTAATGCTATCTCAATCAATAGTTTTAAGAACAGGTATGATAAGTATCACTAAGTATAAAATGGAACCGATCAGGAGACGGGAAGATACGAGCTTTGGGTTCAAGGAATTTCTTGTTGCTCGCATAAATACTGGGTCAGAGAGCATTATAATAACTGTTGTATACAACCCACCAAGGAACCAAAATAGGCTTGAAGTTTATGAGGAAAGTCATATAGGTACTATTGAAGTCATAAACTCAGTTGTTAACATGGCACGGGAAAAAAAATGTAGGATTTTGATTATGGGAGACTTTAATCATAAAGAGATAGATTGGATAAATCTTGACCCATACAGTGGTGAGGACTCATTCGGGGCAAGATTCCTAGATTGCGTACAAGGGAATTTCCTACTCCAACATGTAATGGAACCAACAAGGGCCAGGGGTGGGGATGAGCTATCACTACTTGATCTAGTGTTCACAGATAATGTGTTGGATATTGAAAAAATTGAGTATGAACCACCAATTGGAAAGAGTGACCACTGTGTGTTGTTGATGGAGTATATCATTGAAGATATTCTTCCTGAGAGTAGAGGTACTGAGGACATGAGGAGGAACTATCCGAAAGGAGATTACATCAAAATGAATGAGCTTTTTGCAGTTATTGACTGGAGAACCTTATTTTACAACAAATCTATACAAGAAATGTATGACATCTTTTGTGAGAAATATGGGAAGATAGTAGATTGCTGCATACCTGTCACCAAAGTAGGTGTAATTCATGGCAGAGAGAAATGGTTCGATAATGGGTGTAAAAGAGCTAAGGAGTGGAGAGACAAATGCTGGAAAAGGTATAGGAGGAGAAAAAACATAAATGCCTGGCAAACCTACAAAAGAGCAAGAAATGACTACCTAAGTAAAAGGAGAGAGGCAGAGAGAGACTATGAGAGGGACATCACCAGGAAGGCTAAAGAAAATCCTAAGCTTTTCCACAGCTTTATCAGAGGAAAACTGAAGGTAAAAGAACAGGTTTTAAGGCTAAAGAGAGCGGATGGAAGCATCACTGAGACGGACGAAGAGATCTGCAAAGAATTGAACAAGGAGTTTCAGTCAGTATTTACAGTAGAAAATACCCCACCCCCTCAGATTGCAGTGATAGAAGCTCAAGGGCCAGTATTAGAGAACATCAACCTTACAGCCACAGAGGTATGCAAAGCGCTGATGGATTTAGATGTTCATAAAGCTACAGGTCCTGATGACATATCCCCTCATGTGCTTAAAAAATGCGCAAACACAATATCAGTGGCACTAAGTATCATATTTAAGGAGTCACTGGAGTCGGGGGAGATTCCAAGATGCTGGAAACAAGCAAATGTGATACTTATCTTCAAAAAGGGAAGGAGGGATACGGCTCTGAACTATAGACCAGTTTCCTTGACCAGCATAGTTTGCAAAGTTATGGAGAAACTACTAAGGAAACATATCTCTCTTCACTTGGAATCCTTCAACTTTTTGTCAGTGAGGCAACATGGCTTCAGAGAAGGTAGATCAACAGTAACAAACTTATTAGAATTTTATGATGAGGTAAGCCAAATCTTACAGGAAAGAGAGGGCTGGGCAGATTGCATATTCCTAGACTTCCAGAAAGCGTTTGACACTGTTCCACATGGGAGACTTATTAGGAAGCTGCAATCAATGGCTAGAATAGGTGGAAATGTTTTGGAATGGATAAAAACTTACTTAGAATGAAGGGAACAGAGGGTTAGAGTAAGACACTCAGTGTCTGAATGGACAAGAGTTAGTAGTGGAGTTCCACAAGGTTCAGTTTTAGGGCCACTTTTGTTCCTTGTATATGTAAATGACCTACCAGAGTCTGTAAATTCATTCATGAATATGTTTGCAGATGATGCAAAGATTGTGAAGAAAGTAAAAAACGAGAATAATGGTAGAGAACTTCAGGAGGATCTAAATAATCTGCATGAGTGGTCAGAAAAGTGGCTAATGAAATTCAATACTTCAAAATGTAAGGTAATGAGAATGGGTACAAGTGCAAGAAGGCCCAAGCTTGACTACTTGGTGGCTGGAGTACAACTTCAAGAGACAGAAAATGAGAGATCTAGGAGTAAACATACTCGCAGATTTGTCTCCAGAAATACATATAAATGGCATAGTAAGGGCAGCATATGAATTCTTATCAAATGTAAGGGTAGCCTTCAGGCACATGGACAAGGAAATGTTCAGAAATATTTATGTAACCTATGTGAGGCCAAAACTCGAATATGCAGCCCCCTTTTGGAATCCGCACTTGAAAAAGCACATAGCTAAGCTTGAAAAAGTTCAAAGACATGCCACGAAACTGGTGCCAGAAATACGCAATCTCAGTTATGATGAGAGGCTGAGGGAATTAGACTTACCATCACTCGAAGCTAGAAGAGTGAGGGGGGATATGGTGACAGTCTTTAAATTCCTTCATGGTTATGATAGAGTGGATAGGGATCGATATTTTGATATGGCTGTCTCTAGAACTAGAGGTCATAGTTTGAAGCTTCGTAAGAAAACTTCTTTGCAGGATGTAAGGAAATACTTTTTCAGTGTAAGAGAAGTTGATAATTGGAATTCGCTAAGCGAGGAGGTAGTTAATGCTATCTCAATCCATAGTTTTAAGGACAGGTATGATAAGTATCACTAAGTATAAAATGGAACCGATGAGGAGACGGGAAGATACGAACTTTGGGCTCTTTCCCGTAAACACAATTAGGTAATCACATACATACATACATACATGCATACATATATATATATATATATATATATATATATATATATATATATATATATATATATATATATATATATATATATATATATATATATATATATTACCAAATAAGCACATTATATATGTGAAAACATGAATCATATTTTACCCCGACCGGGACTCGAACCTAGGACTTCTAATTACTACGTCAAGGCGCTACCAACTACACACCACAGAAGGTTAAAAGGAATCCAACCTTTTAGCTTATATCTGCTATACTTAGGAATGAACGCATTCTATCTGAATGCCACTTATGTTCATATTACAGATTCCCCAACCTCACTCGTGGCTTCATTTTCGCATTTAATTCAAATCCCAATCCAATTCGGGTCTTACAATTACCAAATAAGCACATTATACATGTGAAAACATGTAAGACCCGAATGAGATTGGGATTTGAATTAAATGCGAAAATGAAGCCACGAGTGATTATGGGGAATCTGTAATATGAACATAAGTGGCATTCAGATAGAATGCGTTCATTCCTAAGTATAGCAGATATAAGCTAAAAGGTTGGATTCCTTTTAACATCTGTGGTGTGTAATTGGTAGCGCCTTGACTTAGTAATTATAAGTCCTAGGTTCGAGTCCCTGTCGGGGTAAAATATGATTCATATATATATATATATATATATATATATATATATATATATATATATATATATATATATATATATATATATATATATATATATATATATATATATATATATATATATATATATATATAGTAAGGAAGCCCATCAATGAAACAAAATTTATAAAACAATGCTATAATTCGGATCCTAACTGGATCCCTTCTCAAGCACAACTGAGAAAAAATAACTAAGGTGGAGGAAACGCAAACAAAAGGACTCATGAGACTTGAGGGATTAATTTTTTTTTTATGATAATGGGACAGGCCTAATCCAAACGAATTATCCTCAATCAAAGAAGCCGCCAAGATCATTAAATCATTAACAAAGGAAAAAGTTAATCCTTTAAATGATAAAGGATCTGGAAGAAGATAACCCCCTCAAATTTTTTTTCTTATAATTAAAAAAAAAATAAATAAATATGCACATAAAGATATACACATATAGTAGAAGACAATTTCCTTTCTCAGCATGTACATGAAGCAACACGGGGGGTGAATACACTAGATTTAGTTCTTAGTAATAGAGAGAATATGGTTACAAATTTAGAAGTTGGTGAAAAATTGGGCAACAGTGACCATGATTCCATTAGATTTAACATAATTTTCAAGGAAACTATAAAGGAAAATAAGAATATTGTTCCAAACTTTAGAGCAGGAGATTTTGAGGGCTTAAAAACTAAATTATCTAATGAGGTATGGGAAGGGATTTCTGGGGTACAGATGTGGGTAGTTAATCCAGCAGGTCAGGTCGCAGGTAGCGGATTACCCCGAAATTTGGGTACCACATGCCAAGGATTATCACAAGATAAGATCAATACATTAAATTCTCTCACAGGAAAGAACAGCAGCCCGTCAGTTAATATAAATTTGGATGAGGAATATAACAATTTTGTCATGACTCTTAAGAATAGTCAGAGAGACTATATTCCCATGAAACATTGCAGATCAAGAAAAAATGACCCTAAATGGATGAACAATAGAATAAAGAATCTTATAGGTATTAAAAGAGGAATATACAGGAAACTAAAAAGAGGTGAAGAGCAGGTGAGGCAGCAATATATACAGTTAAACAGGGAAGTTAAAAAGATAGTTAGAGAGTCGAAAAGAAAATACAAAGTTCGAATAGCAGGAGAAGCTAAAGAAAATCCTAAAGGGTTTTATCAACATTATCAAACAAAATTTAAGGAAAAAGTCGGACCAATTGAAGTAGCCAATGGCCATATCACAGATGATGATAAAGTGATGTGTACATGTTTAAATGATTATTTCTTATCTGTATTTACAAATGAAAACTTGGAAAATATTCCGGAAGTAGAATCCATTTACAGAGACAGTCCCGATAATATACTTAGTTCAATAAATATTACGAGAGAGGAGGTAATAAAAGAAATAGATAAATTAAAGGCTCATAAATCTCCGGGACCTGATGGAATATATGCTAGAATATTAAAGGAATGCAAGGAAGAGCTTAGTTGTCCTCTAACTGCATTATTTAATAATTCAATAAAATTAGGATCGGTACCCATGGAGTGGAAATTGGCAGATGTGGTACCAATATTTAAAAAAGGAGAACGTGTTAAAAAGAATAATTATAGGCCGGTAAGTTTAACGTCAACAGTGGGTAAGATTCTAGAATCCATAATTGGAAATAAAATAAGGGCACATCTAGAATTACACAGACTGATAAAACTTTCACAACACGGGTTTCTTAAGGGTTTTTCGTGCCTTACAAACTTACTGTCTTTTTATTCAGAAGTTTACGAGGCAGTAGATTGTGGCAAAGAATATGATACAATATATCTAGATTTTAGCAAAGCTTTTGATAGAGTTCCTCACAAAAGATTAGTTAAAAAGCTGGAAGCTCATGGTATAGGAGGAGCTGTGCTCAGATGGATCAAACAATGGTTAAAAGACAGAAAACAGAGGGTTTGCATAAATGGAGAGAAATCAGAGTGGGGCTCGGTTACAAGCGGGGTACCACAAGGCTCGGTACTGGGTCCTCTATTATTCATCGTATATCTAAATGATCTGGATTCGGATATCAGTAGTAACCTAAGTAAATTCGCAGACGACACTAAATTAGGTAGAACTATAAATGGAAAAGAAGACATTCATGCTTTACAGGAAGATCTAAATAGATTATCTGAATGGTCGGACAAATGGCAAATGGAATTTAATGTTGAAAAATGTAAAGTAGTTAAAATGGGTACTATAAAAGACAATACTAGTTATAAGCTAAATAACCATGAAATCATGAGTTCTCAGTGTGAAAGGGATTTGGGAGTTCTTGTGAGTAGTACTCTTAAGCCAAGAGAGCAATGCACAGCAGTCAGAAATAAAGCAAACAGAATTTTAGGATTTATCTCAAGAAGCGTCAGCAATAGGACGGAAATAGTTATTTTGCAGCTCTATCTTGCATTAGTTAGGCCCCATTTAGATTATGCTGTGCAATTCTGGTCACCCTATTATAGAATGGAAATTGAATCCTTGGAGAGAGTGCAACGAAGAATGACCAAGATGATACACAATATCAGAAATCTACCATATGAGGACAGATTAAAAAAACTTAATCTACATTCTCTAGAGAGGCGAAGAGTTAGGGGGGATATGATTGAAGTGTATAAATGGTTTAAAGGGATTAACAAGGGAGATATTAATAAAGTTTTAAAAATTCATGATCAAACCAGAATTCGTAATAATGGATTTAAGCTTGATAAATTTAGGTTCAGAAGGGAAATTGGTAAAAATTGGTTTGGTAATAGAGTAGCTGATGCATGGAACAAGCTTCCTAGTAGGATAGTAAATGCCAATACCTTAGACACCTTCAAATGTAGATTAGATAGACATATGACAGAGGTAGGGTGGGTATGAATAGGTTAGTGCTTATTAGAAAAATCATAAAAAGAAAAACAGAATAAATAAGTAGAGTAGAATAGAATAGGTTAGACATGCTGAAAATACAATTCAAAAATGGAGCTGCCTCGTGTGTGCCAGTAGGCATGTTGCAGTGTCCTCTATTCTTATGTTCTTATGTTCTTATAACAATATCTGTACACACATCCCCATATACAAGAGCAGAGATAATGATGTCCATATATAAACACTAATACAATCAAAATGCACAAGAACGACTACAATCTGGGTGGGGGTTTATCTTGAGGGATGACTTCGTTGAGGCAGCGCTTCAGGAGGGCTTTATCAGTTATGTCAGGGGTTCATTGCCCCGTAGATAGATTGAAATTGTCCTTCATTTCAATGAGGGAAGATTCTACAATTTTCCGCTTGAATTGACAGGTACTTTTATATAGCATAGTGGCACCACTCCAATCAATCCGATGATTATGTTCATTGATGTGGGTAAAAAGAGCCGAATTTTCTTGATTGTATCTTACTGCTCTCTTGTATTCTAAGACTCTCTGGGATATAGAGAGCGATCTGTTTGTCCTATGTACACTCTATTGCAATCATTACAGCTTATTTGGTATACTCCTGCATTAACTTTTTTTTGTTTTGGCTAACGATAACTAACCCTTTTCGTAAAGTGATGGGATAGTTAAAAGTGAATGGGGACTGTTTACCTAAGGTATCATTTATGACGCCTAGCTTTTGGTGAAAAGGAAGGAGGATTTTGTTGAAATTATTCTTGTTAGGGGTCTTGTTAGGATTGTAAAAAACCTGTTTAGCTTTCTGCAGAGCTTTGCTTAAGAAAAAGGGAGGATAACAAAGTTGGTCAAGTTGAGAATAAACCGTTTGAATTTCCTGTTCTAAATAATTAACGCTGCAAATCCGGAGGGCTCTAAGGAATAAATTCGAAGCTTTACCTAATTTTACTTTTTCTTCATGATAACTATGAAAGTGTACATAAGACGCAGAGTGGGTGGATTTTCTATAGACTTTAAAGTTGTAACCGAAAGGATATCTAACAATGAGGACATCAAGGAAAGGCATTTGGTTTTCGTTTTCCCATTCTACTTTAATTTTAATGGAAGGAACTAATCTATTTAATTGTGCTACAAATTCGTCAAAGGTACCCCAGGCATCATCCCATTAACTAAAAATGTCATCAACATAGCGCAGCCAAATCATGTTGGGAAGTTTGATTTCTCTCAGAAGCTCAGTTTCAAAATATTCCGTATACAAATTGGCTAAAATTGGAGACAAAGGACTTCCCATACTGCAACCGAACTTTTGCCTATAAAAATTGTCATTGAAAGAAAAGATATTAGTGCCCACGCAGATTCTGATTAATTTGATAATTTTTGCTATGGGTAAGGGAAAATCCTTTTTAAAAGTTTCAAGTTTGTTAGCAAGGAAATTAAGTACAGCATCTACTGGGACATTTGTAAAAAGTGATTCTACATCAAGACTGAGTAATTTAACCCCATTCATTGGAACATTTGATAACCTAAATCTCTGAATGAAATCCTCTGAATGCCTTAGGTGCGGTTGGGAAAATTTTTAATTATTTAAAAAAAAAGAAAATTGGGGGGAGTTATCTTCTTTCAGATATATTATCATTTTAAGGATTAACTTTTTCCTTTGTTAATGATTTAATGATCTTGGTGGCTTCTTTGATTGAGGATAATTCGTTTGGATTAGGCCTTTCCCATTATCATAAAAATTTTAATCCCTCAGGTCTCATGAGTCTTTTTGTTTACGTTTCCTCCACCTTTGTTATTTTTTCTCAGTTGTGCTTGAGAAGGGATCCAGTTAGGATCCGAAATATAGCATTATTTTATAAGTTTTGTTTCACTGATGGGCTTCCTTACTATTTAGTGCTGTATGCTAACAGTTTGTACTTATATATATATATATATATATATATATATATATATATATATATATATATATATATATATATATATATATATATATATATATATATATATATATAGAGAGAGAGAGAGAGAGAGAGAGTGAGAGAGAGAAAAAAAAAGAGAAAGAGAGAAAAGTTTCTATTTAAGCTTCACACAAATTTCTATATCATCTTATGACTACTTGGAATGGATAAAAACTTACTTAGAAGGTAGGGAACAGTGGGTTAGAGTAAGACTCAGTGACTGAATTGGAGAAGAGTTAGTAGTGGAATTTCACAAGGTTCAGTTTTAGGGTCACATTTGTATAATATGAGTTAGATTTAAAGTCTGATCCTTTGATAACATACTTTGGTTAAAAAGTGATTAATATTTTTTTTTCTTCTGGCATGATCGGTTTAGCAGGTAAGAAGAAAATATAGTAACCCATCCTCCGGATAAGTCTCGTTCTTTAGTAATTGTAGGGGATTCACTATGCAGATATGTAGACAGGAAACTCAGGCATAGAGTTAGAGGAAAATATTTTTTCCCTGGAGCAGGTATGAAGAAGGTGGGTGAGTCAATAAATAGCTGGATTGAGAAAAAAGATGTTGTTTGTTTGATAGCTGGGGGAAATGACGTGCAGGATGGTAGAAGTGAAGAGCTGATTAGGTTGTATAGACAAGCCCTGGATGGAGTGCATCTTTCTAATTCAGGTGTCTCGGTATTGGCTGGTATGATAGACAGAGAGGTAGGGGGGTTTTGTTAGACACAAATAATGAAATGATTAATACTTGTGCAGAGAAATTAGTCAGTAAGGGT
>JAXCGZ010020467.1:0-10804 GCA_037179515.1 Halocaridina rubra
TGCACTGTTGAAAAAACACCCTTTACATTATAAATAACAGCAAGCAACGTAAATTTTTATGAAAGTGATAGATAAAATTACGGTGAATGAGGTGATAATGACATGACATACATACTCATTTACAATTATTTTTTCGTTTACGTACTGTATAAACCCTCCCTGCACTGTTAAAAAAACACCCTTTACATTATAAATAACAGCAAGCAAAGTAAATTTTTATGAAAGTGATAGAAAAATTACGGTGATTGAGGTGATAATGACTTGACATACATACTCATTTACAATTAGTTTTTCATTTACGTACTGTATAAACCCTCCCTGCACTGTTAAAAAAACACCCTTTACATTATAAATAACAGCACGCAACGTAAATTAAAAAAAAAAATGAAAATACTGAAAATGTTTTTTTTCAATATTTTAATATTTTTGCGTATACCCATAAAATTAAATAATAATTTATCCAAAAAAAAACCGCGATAGAGTGAGACCGCGAACCAAGAAGCGCGATACAGCGGGGTAACACTATATATATATATATATATATATATATATATATATATATATATATATATATATATATATATATATATATATATATATATATATATATATATATATATAACCAAATAAGTACATGACATATGTGAAAACATATGCGTTCATTCCTAAGTATAGCAGATATAAGCTATAAGGTCTGTTTCCTTTTAATCTTCTGTGGTGTAGTTGGTAGTGCCTTGGATTAGTAATTATAAGTCCTAGGTTCAAGTCCCGGTCTGGGTAAAAATGATTCATATATATATATATATATATATATATATATATATATATATATATATATATATATATATATATATATATATATATATATATATATATATATATATATATATATATATATAAAGGGAGAGTGCAGTCTACACCGAGGAGGTACTTCATATTTACTTGAAAATGTATTCCCAGTACATACACATCCTAGTGGATGCAGGATTCTATATAGATTCCTTTGGAACTGCTCAATCATAGTCCTGTTGGCAACACTCTATGGAAGTTGGTTCCAGGTGGTTCAGATATTGTATGTGAAATACGCTAGTGTTAAAACTTTTAATAACTAACTTCAAGCCATGGTCACAGGTTGAGTTTGTACTTAAACTGAATAATTTTTTCGAGGGGAGAGAGAGAGAGAGAACCACTGTCACGGATAATTGTATAAGACTTTTTAATATATTTACATGAGTTCAATATTCAAGATACGTCTTTTATGTATACAAAAAATGTGGCTTATCTATGTACATGCGCATGTATACTTCTAAGTATTTTCAGTGTTTCTGGAAGGTGCTTACATTATGTTCATGGTTGTTATTTGATTTTTTATCTCTGGTGTGTTGCATCTAGTAAACGGGCGGTAGTGTCGTACCCTTCTCTGTACGTACTGTACAGTACAGTAATTACCGGTATATACGGCATATAGATTGCTAATATATTAAACAGTGATTTCTCATGCTAAGATGGCTCTGCTCTTAACGAGAACGGTAGGATACTACTGCCCTTAATTTTCATGCTGACAGAATGTATCTTTTCTTCACTGTGATTTCTAAGGGGTAACCGGAACTCGTAACCACACTGAAATTATCTTTTTTGAGAGATTCAAGAAGAGAAGATTCGACTTCGTGTGTTAGGCCAAAGAACTTTAACTTGAATTTAGTGCTTGAACACCAGTGGTCATGGAAGCACTGCCCAAGATGACTAGCACTATCTCTATCAAATTCATAGTTATCAATGCGGTAACAGCACAATGATAACTCAGCCAAGCGTGGCAAGTTATTTACCAGCTGGTGTAAAAAAGTCTTTTTACAAGGAGTAGAGATGGAGAGACCTGATCTGACCTCACTCACTTTATCTAGTACTAAGGTCCGTAATTCTGCACAAGATTTAACTAGACTGCCTATTTCTGAACAGGTCTCTTCATACTGCTTAAATCTGAGCTCCCAGTTGCACATAGTTAATTCTCTAAGCTTTTTGAAGTCGGTTCCCAGACGTTGGAAGAACGTTCTAAGTGAATTGTCATCCAGACATATCTGCTGATTATCTGATGCAGATAAATCCAACACAGTTAAGCTGCAAATTACAGAAAAAAATATTATCTTAAGATCATCTCATTGATGTATTTTACTTACTGAGTATGTAGCACAGTATATAGAAACACATAATTAACTTTAAACAGAAATATTATCAGCTGCAATAACTGTTTTTTGTAAATGTTCAGGTAAGAACACAAGCGGCATGGAAATGAACTATAGTTACTGATTATTCGCTTGCCGTGTATGTTTACATACTATTTCAATGGTTGGTTATTACTTTAAATCCCTTTTTGGGGCAAAAGTTGCAGCAACCAAAGATATTTGACTATTATTCAAGTGATGCACATTTGAACCACCCTACCAGTCTAAGGCATAGGAAAGTGAAGTTTAAACCCATTTGAAAAATATGCAGAAAGCCTTCTTGAGTGAAGATGCCACATTTACCATGATGTTGCTTCACAATATCAAAATATCAGAAAAAAATGGTACAAAGATAAGCTACCTGTCAAGGTGAAGAAATTATAGATATAAAAATTCCTCTGCATGCGACATAAAGTTCTTCCTAGGTAATATCCTACAGCCTGACAAGTTGATGCCTTGGTAAAATATTGGTTTTCAATATATCCTTTATCTGGTAAGCTTAAAAGCTGCCTATAATATCACAATTTATTTGCCTCATTGTTTCGTTATAAATAGTTATTAAGCTATTTGATAGCATTTTACAAGCAAAACATGAGATTTCTACATATATGTCATTTTATATTAGGTTCATCCATTTCCTTGCTGGTGCTATATCCCTTATAAATACTGTATTAATATTTTATGCTCATGCTGTTGGGTCCTTTTCATTTAAACCTACACTTAGAAAAATGTACTTACCTTGGGCAGTATCTCAGTAATGGTAAGAGAAGATGACCTCTCTGTTCTACTGCAGGAGACTCTTTGAGTTTGACATTAGGTAATCTGAGTGTTTTGATGCATGACCAGCTACGAACAGGTGTTTGGATAGGAAGTACAATTGGTAATGGACAGAGAGGTGATGTGAGAGCCATGCCAAACCCAGTGTCAATGGTACAGCTTGCTAAGTTGAGGTCAATCACCTTCCAGTTACTCAGTAGGTCACGGAAATAACGTATTGCCGTAGCTTCGTCCTGTACATGATATACACAAATAAACACTGTTCTTATGTTCATGTACTTTAATTCATTCTAAATTAGTTTCATTGATACTATACTTGAAGAACTTCCGTATTATAACGATATTTATATGATTCATTTTCACAAAATATGTGAGCACCAAAACCTCATATAATGACTGTGCAACGAACAAAACGAGTGACCATACCTGTATATTGAATTCCCAGCGGGCTAAAGATAATGATTTTAAGGTTGTGTTATTTCTCAGAGCTGTACAAATATGCACAAATACAGAGTCAGTAATAACTACATCATTTGACTCCAATATAACAGTTATCAGTGATTGTGACTGGCCAAGGCCTAATAAAACAGGAATATATTTCTTAGCCTGAAAAAGGAAGAAAATGAGACACAAATTAGCTAACTATCACTGATATAAATATATGAATCATATAGCTAATATTTTATCACAGTAAACTGTTTATAAAATCAAAATAAATTATATTTTTTAAATTTTATTATATGTAGTTCTTAGACTTGAAAATCAAGCTGTCACAATGCTGTTCTATTAATGTTTTCAAAGCAAAGATCTCATTCCTTTTAGATTATCACTCAATAAAATTAAGAATAAAAACATACCGACTTCAGATTCTGTAGCTTGAGGGTGCTGAGATACTTAGTCTTGCGTATTGCATCTCCAAGGCAGACAAGGTCATAGGTGCTCAAGTAGAGACAAGGGTAGTCAAGATTAAGATATTTAATATTACTCTCCGGTAAGGCAGAGAATAACTCATGAAAAACAGATTTATGTTCACGGTCACTGCAGAGAGGTAAAGGGAGGTTCTCACCATCTAGAAAAAACAAAGAAAATTCTGTATGTATCTCTAATGAGACAGGTTGATATGCATATATCTTCCATCACTACTCTATCTTTGTGGTTGTCGTGTTTGTTCCCTCAGCTGCCTGGCTGAACAGCCCCAATTAACTAAGGACGATCACTGTCGATCCTGGGCTTTCCCCCAGAGCATTCATGGAGTGTATGAAGTGTTGATGGTACATGCAGTTGCGTGTGGTGCAGTCTTCCATAATGTGTTTCCTGTTGGTATCAATGTCTCCAGCTAGAAGGAGTCCTAAAGAAACGACTGCCAGAGTGTCATTTCTCAGTTTAAAAAAATTTGCATTATTGGCTGTGTTGTGTTTAGAGATAAGGTAGTCACCCAACTGACTGAAGCCTCTCCCAAGTTCTCATGCTCCATGAAGGGAAGGGGTTGATTATGGCAGTTTGCCCTCTTTTGATACTCCTCTTCTGAGTTGCAGCTGCAGAGGGTGGACCTATGATGAAATTGCTACCACTCCAGGTCCTCTTTTGTGGCTTCGGAGGCGATCTCGAGCTTGATATTGAAAATTTAAGTAAGTGCATAATGTCCTGAAGTGTCATGATGAGTAAAATAGGTAGAGAAACAATCTCAAAAATAGAGGTATTCCGTTGGGTAATAACTCAATGTGCACCTGAAAGTAAAGGTCACCACTGTGTACAGTACTACTGCATCAGTTGATAGGATAGTGTGTCCGTGTTTTCCATTCATGATAAAACATTGTTTTTCTTAAAATTTTGGTGAACTGTTCACTGGTACTTTGCAGTCTTATAGCAAATTAGAATGATGACTTTTTGAGTTTTGTTTTATGGGTCAAAGCCTATTTTATTGAATTACATATCCAGAATCGAATTCCAGTCGCTTACAAAATAGTATACTCGAAATGCCCATAATGGAGAGAGGGATAGATGTCTCCAGTTGCAGTTTCTCATGATCAATGAACAAAATTAGCTTTTGTGATGTATTTACAAAATTGCGTTCAGAATTACACTAAATCTTGATGATGTGATATACCATAATGGTACAAAAAATCTCGGAAAAATAAATGAGCGGAACTTCAAGTAGTAAAGAGAAGATAAATGTCTTTCAAAGGAATATTCATAATAAGGAAGCGTTATTATTCCTCAAGAGAGAGAAAGACTAGAACTAGAATCAAAAAGACTAGAAAACTTGATGGGGATATGAGTGAACTGGAAAAAAATATTACTAGGTAGAGGGATTATATTTGAGTCTTAAAATATAGTCAGCAAAATTAATATATCAGGGCTCTCTCTTTTACTGGAAAAGGCTGTTGTTAAATCTTGGTATAACACAAGTGAGGGAAAAGATTTTGCAGTACAGAAGACTATCAAGACCTAAATACAATCCAGAAAAGTATAGCAAGAAAAGATAATGAGGCTGCAAATGAAGTAGTGTTGAAAAATATGAGTATATAAGATTACGTGGAGGCTATTCCACAAAAGATAAAATAGTTTGTGATCGAGGAAATGTATATTTTTATATAGAGAGTGACTGAGAAGGACATAGCTATGATGATGATCAGGTACTGCAAAGTTTCGGAAATCAACAAAGCATGGGAGACAGGAAGATCGAGAGGTTAGGATTAGATCTTGTAACAAAGCTGGGAGTTGTGTGTGGCCAAATGATGTGGCTAGCAAAGCTGGTAAATACATATTGGGGTAAATAAATCAAGGCAAATTAAGGTAATTGTTTTGTTATTAAGGACGAGAGACAAGGCGATACTGAAGACTGAGAAAACAAATGTCAATTATATAAAAGTGTACAATGCACACTGACTGAACAAGGAGACAACATAATGTTAAATACTGATTACATGAAGTTGTAAGGAAATATGATTGGCATAATAAAGTTACTATTCACAAACACAAAGAAGCGATAAAGAGGACATGGAGGCTCCTTTAAGAATACTCTATACTGTACATACTGACGATATGGCTGGGAAGACTGAGGAGTAGAAGGAAACATATAATATTTGAAGCCTGATAAAACTTCCATTACAATGAAGAACTTTACAGGCTGTTTATTACGGTCCATGGAATATGGATGAGGAAGAACTTTACTAATGAAATTAATTTTCATGTTGACGAAAAAGATTTTCAAGGGGTTTCTAGGAGTTTACATGGTTCAAGTAAATTCAAGTTTAGAATGCACTGTAAAAGTTGAAATGCATAACCTACAAAGGAATCCTCAAAGGCCTAATGTGTATGAGGTATATAATGTGAGAACATCAGGATTACTAAATATCAAAAATGCTGTACATGAGAGGAAATGTTTAATTTTTATATTGGTGCATTCAAATATTAAAAAATGGACCCATGTAATAAAGATCTGTCTTGGGCTTTGTAGATTTGTTTATACCAGCGAATGAGAACCCACAAGGGTATGATGAAAGGAAGAGCCATGAAATTTCATGGTCTGAGTGCAAAAAAAAAAAAAAATGCATACAAGGAAAAATTGACAACTATGTGCTATTGAAGGTTAATACCCTCACTGATGTCATACGTGTCACCAAGTATAATAGAGGACATGAGTCAGAGAACCAATCACATAAACTTAAAAGAATATGACTGAATAGGTTGTAAGTGTTAGAAGGGCAGGTCTTTTAGCAATAAAACTATATATATATATATATATATATATATATATATATATATATATATATATATATATATATATATATATATATATATATATATATATATAACAGCCATAATAATTCATGGAAAGAGGTGGCAGAGTCAAGGGACACTCAGTAACTAGGAAACCAATTCAACCCATCTCATATCTTAGCTCCTTGAGGATAAAGGGTCAAAATAATTCCTCCAACATACTGCTAGGCTCATCCACAGTAAAAGTAGACTACATTCTTCTGCTGTGGGGCCACGCAGCCACAGCTGATTTACCACAAAGAAAGAGCAGTGGGGGTAACCCAGCTTTGGCTGTCAGGCCACGCAGCAGAACACCTTTGCTAACTAGCAATCTGGATCACCCACAGTGCCACAGGTCCCTACATTCAGAAACGTTTTACCCACGAGATGAAGCAGTAAGGGTAAACCAGCAGCAGATGTCGGGCTCCATGGCTAAAGATGTTAGCTCACATGCACAGTAGATGACCAAAGTTGTGGGATGTGTGAATTGTGAAGACACTATCCGAAAGGAGCTAAACTGTGTGAGATTGGATGACTTGTTTCCCTATAAGAGACTGGGTGACCTTATTCCCTAGTGAATAGGCATGTCTCTGCCACTGCATTACAAAGGGAATTATGGCTACAGCATATATATGCATGTGATTTTATTTTTAACAAATAGTTGCTCTCTGACTTTTCTTTTCCACCCCACTAATAGGAAAAATGTCACTCAAGATGTATACAGTGCATTAAAATTATGATATATTATGTGAGGAACATGAAAAGGTAACTGTTAGTCGTATACCAATGATTAAGAGAGGTATAATAATGCTAATGCCAAAATTATTTTACAACGAATGTAATACTGATAAAAACAGGAGAGAAATAAGAAAATATGCGATGTAAAGATTAGAAGTACAAAAGGGAAATACATAGGATCTAATTACTAGAAGAGCAGCAGGGAAGATATAGAAAATTATTTTGTGTGAAGCTAAAGAGTATCCCATACTATTCCACATTATCGTCATGTTGGTTGTATAAATATGGATTAATAGGTAAGCAAGAATTAGTACAAGAAATTTTATTCAGTTCTCACATTAGAGAACAGGCTGTCCTCTATTAATACTGAGGAAACAGTTTTTCAGCGATGAAGGAAAGTAAAAGCGGAGTTTGGGTGTTGTTTCTCATCATTCTGAATGAAGTGATAACATGGTCAAATTGAGTACAAAAATGCCACAACTATATATTTAACTATTTAGTTACATGTGTACTTTTAATTTCACCAGACTTTATCAGTAACGGAAGAGACTTTATGCTTATGATGACTCAAAAGAAATAAAAATCACCAAATATAACTTTTTTTCAGTAGTTGCACTGGTATTAAAAAAGTCAGAAGTTTTTAACACTAATATTACATGCAATATTAACATTATAGAGTATTTCCTTCATGGAAAAAATAAAATAAACATTTAAATAATAATTGTCACTGTATGTGTCACTATTAGATCCCATTATGGTGGTGGACACAGACAGGATGTGGCTGAGGAATTAAGGCTGCAATACCTTCCTTGCGCCCTACAGTGGGCTTGACTGCAGGTCTGTCAACTTCAGAGTTGAGCACTCTGACCACTTAGATTCAAAAATAAATCTTATTTTTTAACCAAATTCTTTGTCACTTACCAGCGCCTTTAATGAAGGAGTAGTGATTGGCCTGATAAGATGTTTTAATACCGGAATTGAAAGGGTCTTGAAAAAGGTAATTTAATTCCTTTGTTGGATCTTTCATTGCAACAGACACTCGCTGTAAAGTCATTTAAAGAATATCAATAAACATTTTTAAAGTAAACTGTCTGGAGACCAGCTACAGTAGTTATGCAACATCAGGAGAACAAAGCATTAGTTAATCTTATTAAAATTCTTTAATATGAAAATGAAGCATCGATCTGACAACTGTTAACTGTATCTCTTAAAGAAAACAATTTTTTTGACTTTTCAAGATTTTCAAAGATTCTGTAGGCTATGAAAAGACTCACTACATATCTAGTTCAGTGTATATTATACCTGAAAGTTATACTTTTTATGTAACACTTAAGATTCACTATAAAATCTACATCACATAATAGGTCACTAGTACTGCATATGAGTAGCTTGAATAAATACTCACTCTTTCATCGCAAGTTGCTGCATTTCCAGGTGAAGGATGGGGCCTATCTATAAAGAAATGTAGAATATATATAATTACCTGTATAGAGAATTTAGGACAACATAATCGACTAACCTTATTCCTTATTTAACTAGAACACTGAATCTGGTTGTAATGTCACAGGTTTCAAATATGGTTTCATTTCTACAGTCTAAAAGATAATGAATATAAATTAATTTTTAGGGCTCATTCTCTCAGGAATAATTTAATAACATCATCATTATAATACAAACATAGAGAAAGCATCTTTCAAGATGCTTGTGCAATGAGCTAGCTAGATGTTGGTGCTCAAAAACCGACTATTAATGAATTGCTCCATGACAGATCTCTTCAGGAAGAGCTCTGTGGTACCCTCAGGATGAAAATACAAGAGGGTCTTCATAAATAATAATGCATCCTGGATTGTGTTGCTCAATAAATACCTTTTCATACTTATATGTTAAAAATTGGAGGGATAATTCGTCAGATATCTATGCATGCTACATGCTAATATTAAACTATGATCAGCAATAAGATAATATGCAATTCTGTACATTTAACTGGGAAACATATATCTGATAAAATTACTCGATAGAAAACCTTTTTTTTCCATTTAATGACATATATGATATATATATATATCAGCATACAAATCAGAAGGATACTCTAAAAGATTATCTATAAATATTTCATATATTTCTTACCTCCAGAAAGACGAGGACTTCGATTGCTCTTAGGCAGAGAAATTGTGCAATGACTGTCATCCTCCTCGGACTCTTTGGTAATAAGGCAATGTGGACTAACTGTGAGTCGCTGGAATACATCAAAACGATCTTCAGTTCTTTGGCTTCATTTATAATATATAGTTTGCATTTTGTATGTTGAGTTTATAATACTGTATTACACTGCATGACAAGCTCCTTGCTGGATTTACAGTAATTATTATCCCTCAACAGCAATTACAAACTAAATCAAAAGCACCCCGGTGTATATATATATATATATATATATATATATATATATATATATATATATATATATATATATATATATATATATATATATATATATATATATATATATATATATATATATATATATAGGTGTAGTCACCGTGGCTCAACAGGTAGCGTCTGCGACTTTGAGGCATCAGGTCGAGGGTTCGCGCCCCGTCACGGTCTGAGGTTAGCAAGGGCATGCACTCAGGGTAACGATTACACCTGCCAAAACAAGTCCTTCGCAAGAAGGCAACCGTCCTAGCCCTTGGTAGAAAAGGGAGTCTGTGACGTAAAACTGGAACACTGTATATATTATATATATATATATATATATATATATATATATATATATATATATATATATATATATATATATATATATATATATATATATATATATATATATATATATATATATATATATATATATATATATACATATATAGTAATCCCTCGCTATATCGCGAATTAAGTGCATTGCAGATTTTTTGTGCAATTTTTTTTTTTTTTTTATGATTGTGACACCAGGACGGGCCAAAAAATTTTAAAATAAAACAGCCTTTATTAGGCTGTACAGAGAAACAGAGATGGAGATTGTAATAACCTGGCAGATGTGAAGGGATAATAATAGATGTCTAATGAATATCCAACTCTCTGCTGGGTTTTAATACCTCTGCATTACTTTCATGATGTCTATTCCAAAATTTCTCCTTAGATCTTATTATTATTATTATTATTATTATTATTATTATTATTATTATTATTATTATTATTATAATTATTATTATTATTATTACTGGCGACAATAATTTTCCTTTGATGATGATTGTGGAGATTATTATTATTATTATTATTATTATTATTATTATTATTATTATTATTATTAT
>JAXCGZ010020468.1:0-10747 GCA_037179515.1 Halocaridina rubra
TTAGAACCTTCTATGTGTAGGTCATATGAAGCCTCATAGACTATGCATGTCTCACCTTCTGGCTACTGAAAGACCAACAATGGGACAAGATAGAGGTGATGCAAAATAATGCCATGCAGACCATGCTAGGAGCCCCAATATGGACCAAGAGAAAACAACTCCAGCTGGAATCCAACCTCATGCCATTTAAACTTAGATCTCTACAAAGATTAACCCTCTCAGTGGCCAATATCGCCATGGCTCAAAGTCCCTGCCATGCCAGCTCCGAATTCCAGCTAGCCCTCAATCAACACCTGGACCACCCTGCAAGAACCTGGGTAGCCAAGGTCTGTGCCGGCCAGCAAGCATTACCCGTCAAGGAAGACATCCTAACAAGGATCCAGGTCACTCCATTCCCTGACTACCGATGGCCTCCTCCATGGGATGATCAGCCGATTGACATGAAAATCTAGCTGCCAGACAACCCCAAAAACTCAATATTAGTCTGCTTGTCCGTTAAAACACATACAAGGACAAAATTCAGAGCTGGAGCAGGCCAAACTCCCAAATCTTCTACACTGACGGCTCAGTCAATCAAGAAACTGGAGCTTCAGTGGACGCCTTCACCACCAAAGACGATGTCCAATCCTGGAGGCTGTCAAACTCCTGCTCCTAGCTCCAAGCTGAGGAGCTGGTTGCCATAGCCAGGGCCCTCAGTGTCTTCTCCCAGCAAGGGACTGACCATGCCCTTATTCTCTCCGAATATAAAGGCGACCTATAGGCCATCAAGAAGCCACTCCTCAAAGATAATTTGAGAATTATTACCAGCGTTCTTCACCTTTTCAACAGGGCAGTCAGCATTGGAAAAGCCGTCACTCATGCTTGGATTCCCAGCCATATCAGCCTCAAGGGAAATGAAAAAGCTGACCAAGCTGCCAAATAAGCCTCTCTACGAGCAGAGATTCAAATATCCCTGCCTCCTGGGACTCTCCAGATCAAACCAAAGCTTCCAGGTCACTCCTTAAGCTATTACTAGCCAGACCAACTTATGCACTGACACTGGTTCTCTCTCCACCTGGTGTTGCAAAGCCACCACCAATCACCAGTGCAAAACCCTGCTCAAGAGCCTCTGCAGAAAGAGAGCAGTCATGTTGTTGTTGTTTGAGGTTAAAGCCAACCTTGTGTTGGCACGGGCCCTTGTTCAAAGAACGGTCCGTAGGTTAGAGGTTATACCTCTTGGTTTGTTTTATCACCTTGGTGGTTCGAAAGTTTCCAAGGTGGTGAGATGTGTGTCAACTTGCACTATCTGAGATTTGGTTATAAGTGCACCTGGCAAATAATGGAAGATGTTGTTAGGGAGTGCACCTTCTGTCAGGAAGCCTCGCCACATCCACCGCTCCACTACATCCTCGAATGTGAAGTCTTTTCTGAAATTAGACAGAAGACTAGTGCCCCAGTAACACCCAGCATGGATCCCAAAGCCCTTCATGTTACTAGCTCCATAATCAGAATAGCAACAATGAACTTCATGGACAGTCTACTGAACATCATCAGTCAGTACCCTCCTCCTAAATAACCAGACAACAACTCAAGCTCTTTGTCAAGACATGAGATCATGAGGTTGAGAACCTGTTCCTCAGCCTTTCCAGCATAAGCACAACACACGCTGGTGCGGTTCCAAAAGGAAACCTTGTCCTCGCTGGCTATCAGCAGGACCCATTCTTTTTATGAATTTTTCTCTTCTGTATTTAGTGTGGGGAGGTTGTTGGTAAGTTTCTGTTTTACGAAAGGAACTCATGGTACTGAACATGGTTAAGAGTTCACAAACAGACAGGACAGACATTGCCTGTTTGTGCCTCCGAATTCCACTACTCGGCTAAATGAAAGTCAGATTTCAACTTTCTTTTAATTTTGGAAATGCAATAATACATTAAAAAAAGAATTATTTTTTGGAAGGCTGGAACAAATATAAAATTTAAATTTATGGAATGCTGCCTCAAATCCCAGAGGTGGTGAGCACCTCTGTCACACAGGCAGAGTAGAATAGAGGAAACTGCAATTGCAGAAACAGAAATGACTCACCGTTGATAATGGGAAAACTGAAGGCACAAGCACACAAATAATGAGCTTCCAATATTATTCTACTGGATGAAAATATATTGGTTAGTCACAGCTAATCAGAAATATTTATGCTACTGTAAGAGCATACAAAATCATTAATTATTTGCCGGCATTAGCATAAAGCAATTTATTCAAAATAAATGAAGAATAGGTGAGACAAATACAGTATGTATTCCTTAAATTGTGGGTAACCATAGACATTTGCGATGCCAATAGGGCAAAATTACTTATTATTTGCACTTTATATGTATTCATTCAATTTTGGTGAGCAAAAAAAATACTTGCAGTGCCAAAAGGGCAAAACCACCTTTTGAAGTATTTGCAACTCTTAACTCAAAACACTTTATTCCCAGTAAATGATGAATCAGCAAGATAAATACAGTATGTATTCGTTAAATTGTTGTTAACAAGAAACATTTGCAATGCCAGCAGGGCAAAATTACTTATTAATTATTTGCAGTTTATGACATAAAACACTTTAGCTAAATTATTAATTATTTGCAATTTACAGTGAAAGAACACTTTATTTACGAGTATCAGCGTAAAACACTATTTACGGTGATAGAAAGGGGTGAAATGAAATTGGAATTCGTTAGGAGAAGGGATATATTTTTACGTGGTAATGAGCAATCTTCTGTGGGCGAAATTTTGCTTGGACATCTGCAATGAAAGAAATTTCTTGTCAATGTACATCAGCAGTAATTTCCGGGTCAAGGAATTAAATTTGGCAAATGAAATGCCAGTTAGGTTGTAGTTTGGTCTGACAAGATATCAAGATTACCACAATATCATTTAAGGTATTGAATTAGGCACAAGTGATAATTATGAGCAATTTTTATGTATCGAAAATGAACAGACCAAAAATATCACACTACACGAAAAAGGCGGCAATAAAGAGTCAGTGTTACCATAAAAACAGAAAACCAAAACAATGTACAGTTCGTTATGACAAAAAGAAGCAAAATTAAGGGATCACTTTACAACAACAACAAAAATTATTAATAAATAAAGTGAAAATATATATATATATCAATTAATAAATACATTAATATATAAATAAAGAAGACATATATCATACCACTACAACACTCCAAATAAAGAAAGAAAATACACTATGCCACTACAACACTCCCCTGCCAGTACAGGAGTACATTAGTGTTTAATACTGATAATAGAAAATATAGATATATAATATATATGTGGAGACATAGATACAAAAATACAAATTAATAATATACATAATCAGGGCTACGATTAAATCTAACTCGACGAGATTTCGTTACAACAGAGTGAGGTATTTTCTCTTCAATAACATCTTCATTATCAATATTTTCAGGAACAGATGCACTACTGGGAATTAATGTATCAGAATCTGTGTCATTTGTGAAATTAGAATCAGAAAAATCATTATTTACACTTGGTTCAATCACATCAGAATTGACAGCCTCTGGCACAGAATCATTATTTACAGTAGGTTCTGACTCCAGATCAGAAGGCTGGGTGTTCGAGTCACTCCGGGGTCACCACTTTGTAGTTCGGTCTGACAAGATATCAAGATTACCACAATATCATTTAAGGTATTGAATTAGGCACAAGTGATAATTATGAGCAATTTTTATGTATCGAAAATGAACAGACCAAAAATATCACACTACACGAAAAAGGCGGCAATAAAGAGTCAGTGTTACCATAAAAACAGAAAACCAAAACAATGTACAGTTCGTTATGACAAAAAGAAGCAAAATTAAGGGATCACTTTACAACAACAACAAAAATTATTAATAAATAAAGTGAAAATATATATATATATATATATATATATATATATATATATATATATATATATATATATATATATATATATATATATATATAATCAATTAATAAATACATTAATATATAAATAAAGAAGACATATATCATACCACTACAACACTCCAAATAAAGAAAGAAAATACACTATGCCACTACAAGGTAATCTAAAATAGTTTGTTTTGTATGGGAATGGAACTGAAAAAAATTTCTTAGGATTTGACCAGTATCGAAGTGAGCCAATTTCTCAAATTCCCTATATGCTTGACCAACGATCTTTACCATACACTATCTCTCACCTCGTTTGTGCCAGATGAAATCCTGTGAAGAAGCCATGTAAAAAAGTTTGAAGTAAGCATGACTGCTAAGGTGAGATCTTGCCTTTGGAATGTTTGGCCACCGATTGAGAGTGATCAAGCGTCCCTCTGGGTGACGTCATCCTTCGGCCAGCCTGTAGGGTGTATATTCAGAGCAGCAACTAGTCCATATAAAACTCTAAGGCCTACTGTATTGGCAGTCCCTGGCAGGCAATTATGGCAGAGTTGCAAGGGAGAGACAGTTCTTTAATTGGATCAAGCGGAAGCAAACAAAAGATATGAGCAATATTTATGGGCAAAATAAGTTACTGGCAAAACACCTGCAGAGCGTTCTTTGCATTGCAGGAGACGGAATCTTAAATTTTCAAACAGTAAAGAAGTACTGAAATGTATCTAGACGTCCTAATGACATATCAGCAGGGTCAAATTTATAACAAAATTATCAGCAAGTGTAATATTTATAATATAACAAAACCTATCAGAAAAAGCAATTTTATAATAAGAAAATTGCATAAACAACATATCTAACAGACCCACTAGGATTATGGCATCGTTCATGAGAAAAAAGAAAAAGCAGAAAACAGAGAAATAGAAGGGAGATTTTTATATTGGGACTGGGCTTCCTACATGTACAAGAATATTAAACAAGATATATTCAAAATTAGTGCTATACTGAACTATAAATTGCAAATAATCATAATCTGCAAAATGCAAGGAGTGAGGTTTTTTTTTAAAGAAAAGAAACAGTCA
This sequence comes from Halocaridina rubra, assembly GCA_037179515.1. NCBI lineage: Eukaryota > Metazoa > Arthropoda > Malacostraca > Decapoda > Atyidae > Halocaridina > Halocaridina rubra. Next base: position 4,980 of record JAXCGZ010020468.1, read on the forward strand.
AAAATTACTAAAAATAACTAATACGTCATCTTAAAATGACCTCTGGTGACTTGGAGCAAAACACTCAGTCACATTTTGTTCATCCATTTATTTTTCATTTTTATAGCTTCATAAATTTGTTTCTTTTACCCTTCCTTCCTGGTGGCCCTCTAGGGTTTAAAAGCCCTTCCTCTCTACAAGGCAACTCAAAAATTGTAGGAGACTATTCATTCTGAGCAGAACACCTCTGTTCCCTCTTATCTTTACAGATGTATTCCAGATCCATACGATCCCACCTGTGGGTCCATCAAGGCCTGACCACCCTCAGGGGTGGATATCGATAACAAATGATAATGGGATAGGATTGGGGGGAAACGAGTAAAGGCCTTTGATAAGATACAAGAAATAGAAAAATATCCCAGCATTTACAACTACAAAACTCCATCAATGAGCATTTTTATAATATATGGATGAACCCATGGTCTCTTTTCCCTTCTGCTTATGCACCAATGCAAAACCACGTCCTCCTCATCTGACAACATTGTTAAATTTTAAAAAAAATTGATCTGGTGTGGGAACCTCAAGGCGACCGATCGTATATGACCAGTTGCGTGCGATCGGTCTCATGCAACTGGTTGCATTGGTGTATGAGCTGCTGTGGCCCTATGCAGGGTGTTGCCACTAGAGAGGGGGGGGGCAAGGATGTGAAGAAATGAGAGGAAAAACATAAAAACGAAATAAAGAGAGAGATATAAGTGAGAGGCAGCTCCTCATGCTAAGGTGTGATTACCTAATTGTGATTACCTAATTGTGTTTACGGGAAAGAGCCCAAAGCTCGTATCTTCCCGTCTCCTGATCGCTTCCATTTTATACTTAGTGATACTTATCATACCTGTCCTTAAAACTATGGATTGAGATAGCATTAACTACCTCCTCGCTTAGCGAATTCCAATTATCAACTACTCTTACACTGAAAAGTATTTTCTTACTTCCTGCAAAGAAGTTTCCTTACGAAGCTTCAAACTATGACCTCTAGTTCTAGAGCCAGCCATATCAAAATATCGATCCCTATCCACTCTATCATAACCATGAAGGAATTTAAAGACTGTCACCATATCCCCCCTCACTCTTCTAGCTTCGAGTGATGGTAAGTCTAATTCCCTCAGCCTCTCATCATAACTGAGATTGCGTATTTCTGGCACCAGTTTCGTGGCATGTCTTTGAACTTTTTCAAGCTTAGCTATGTGCTTTTTCAAGTACGGATTCCAAAAGGGGGCTGCATATTCGACTTTTGGCCTCACATAGGTTTCATAAATATTTCTGAACATTTCCTTGTCCATGTGCCTGAAGGCTACCCTTACATTTGATAAGAATGCATATGCTACCCTTACTATGCCATTTATATGTATTTCTGGAGACAAATCTGTCAGTATGTTTACTCCTAGATCTCTCTCATTTTCTGTCTCTTGAAGTTGTACTCCAGCCACCGAGTAGTCAAGCTTGGGCCTTCTTGCACTTGTACCCATTCTCATTACCTTACATTTTGAAGTATTGAATTTCGTTAGCCACTTTTCTGACCACTCATGCAGATTATTTCGATCCTCCTGAAGTTCTCTACCATTGTTCTCGTTTTTTACTTTCTTCACAATCTTTACATCATCTGCAAACATATTCATGAATGAATTTACAGACTCTGGTAGGTCATTTACATATACAAGGAACAAAAGTGACCCTAAAACTGAACCCTGTGGAACTCCACTACTAACTCTTCTCCATTCAGACACTGAGTGTCTTACTCTAACCCTCTGTTCCCTTCCTTCTAAGTAAGTTTTTATCCATTCCAAAACATATCCACCTATTCTAGCCATTGATTGCAGCTTCCTAATAAGTCTCCCATGTGGAACAGTGTCAAACGCTTTCTGGAAGTCTAGGAATATGCAATCTGCCCAGCCCTCTCTTTCCTGTAAGATTTGGCTTACCTCATCATAAAATTCTAATAAGTTTGTTACTGTTGATCTACCTTCTCTGAAGCCATGTTGCCTCACAGACAAAAAGTTGAAGGATTCCAAGTGAAGAGAGATATGTTTCCTTAGTAGTTTCTCCATAACTTTGCAAACTATGCTGGTCAAGGAAACTGGTCTATAGTTCAGAGCCGTATCCCTCCTTCCCTTTTTGAAGATATGTATCACATTTGCTTGTTTCCAGCATCTTGGAATCTTCCCTGACTCCAGCGACTTTTTAAATATGATACTTAGTGCCACTGATATTGAGTTTGCGCATTTTTTAAGCACATGAGGGGATATATCATCAGGACCTGTAGCTTTATGAACATCTAAATCCATCAGCGCTTTGCATACCTCTGTGGCTGTAAGGTTGATGTTCTCTAATACCGGCCCTTGAGCTTCTATCACTGCAATCTGAGGGGGTGGGGTATTTTCTACTGTAAATACTGACTGAAACTCCTTGTTCAATTCTTTGCAGATCTCTTCATCCGTCTCAGTGATGCTTCCATCCGCTCTCTTTAGCCTTAAAACCTGTTCTTTTACCTTCAGTTTTCCTCTGATAAAGCTGTGGAAAAGCTTGGGATTTTCTTTAGCCTTCCTGGTGATGTCCCTCTCATAGTCTCTCTCTGCCTCTCTCCTTTTACTTAGGTAGTCATTCTTGCTCTTTTGTAGGTTTGCCAGGCATTTATGTTTTTTCTCCTCCTATACCTTTTCCAGCATTTGTCTCTCCACTCCTTAGCTCTTTTACACCCATTATCGAACCATTTCTCTCTGGCATGAATTACACCTACTTTGGTGACAGGTATGCAGCAATCTACTATCTTCCCATATTTCTCACAAAAGATGTCATACATTTCTTGTACAGATTTGTTGTAAAATAAGGTTCTCCAGTCAAGAACTGCAAGAAGCTCATTCATTTTGATGTAATCTCCTTTCGGATAGTTCCTCCTCATGTCCTCAGTGCCTCTACTCTCAGGAAGAATATCTTCAATGATATACTCCATCAAAAACACACAGTGGTCACTCTTTCCAATTGGTGGTTCATACTAAATTTTTTCAATATCCAACACATTATCTGTGAACACTAGATCAAGTAGTGATGGCTCATCCCCACCCCTGGCCCTTGTTGGTTCCATTACATGTTGGTGTAGGAAATTCCCTTGTACGCAATCTAGGAATCTTGCCTCGAATGAGTCCTCACCACTGTGTGGGTCAAGATTTATCCAATCTGTCTCTTTATGATTAAAGTCTCCCACAATCAAAATCCTACATTTTTTCCCGTGCCATGTTAACAACTGAGTTTATGACTTCAATAGTACCTATATGACTTTCCTCATAAACTTCAAGCCTATTTTGGTTCCTTGGTGGGTTGTATACAACAGTTATTATAATGCTCTCTGACCCAGTATTTATGTTTATAAAGGTGTGAGTGAATAAGGGTAGATCACTCTCAAAGGATCTATAGGTTTGTTTGTTTTTTTGGTATGTGTAGGGAATGCTGAAGGAAAATATCATATCATGGAGGAGTGGTAGTAGAGGAGTATAATAGAGAAGTGAAGACTAATAGTGACAACATTATTAGTAGTTAGAATTTGTTTGGGTATTGGAATATAATGTATCATGAAGGATTGGTAGTAGAGAAGTATAATAATTCACATCCACTCATATATATGCATGTATGCACATATATACATATACATGCAGCCCCCTTTTGGAATCCGCACTTGAAAAAGCCTGTATTAAACCTAGAAAAAGGTCATAGACATGCCACGAAACTGGTGTCAGAAATATGCAATCTCAGTTATGATGAGAGGCTGAGGGAATTAGACTTACCACCACTTGAAGCTAAAAGAATGAGAGGGGATATGGTTATGGTTTTTAAATTCCTTCATGATTGTGAAAGATTGGATAAGGACCGATATTTTGATATGGCTGGCACTAGAACTAGAGGTCATAGTTTGAGCTTCATAAGAAAAGTTCTTTGCAGGATGTAAGAAAGTACTTTTTTAGTGTAAGAGTAGTTGATAATTGGAATTGGTTAAGCAAGGAGGTAGTTAATGCTCACTTAATCCATAGTTTTATGGACAAGTATGGTAAGTATCACTAAGTAAAAAATGGAACTGACCAAGAGACGGAAGTATAAGCTTGGGGCTCTTTCCTGTAAGCACAAATAGGTAATTACAATTTGGTACTTACACAGACAAGGCTTAGATTTATATAGGAATATACATACAAACAAATACAAGTACTTATATATGAATACAATATATACTGTTGCATACACATACATACAAAATCAAAGAGTAGAGAAAATAGCGTATACTATTCAAGTTCATTTGTTTGTTATTGATATCCACCCCTGAGGGTGGCTGGGCCTTGGTGGGCTCCCAGATGGGATTGTCTGGATCTGGAATACATCAGTAAAGATAAAAGGGACCAGTGGTGTTCTGCTCAGAATTAATAGTCTCTGTCAATTTTTTAAGTGCTTTGTAGAGAGGAAGGGGAAAGTCGAGATAGGATAGGGGTGAAGATAGGGAGAGGTGATGGCACCGCATGCAAACTTTTAAAGCCTAGAGAACAATTAGGAAGGAAAAGTAAGAGAAACTAGAAAAAACAAATATATAGCTATTTAAAAATTAAATATAAATGGGTGAACAAAATACAGAAGAGAAAAATTGATAAAAAGAAGGGGTCTTGCTAATGACCAGCAAGGAAAAGGCTTCCTTTTGGAACTACACCAGCATGTGTTGGGCTCATGCTGGAGAGGCTGAGGATCAGGTTTTCAACCTCATGAGCTCATGTATTAACAAAGAGCATGGGTTGTTGCCTGGTTATCTAGGAGGAGGGTGCTGACTGATGATGTTCAGTAGGCTGTCCATGAAGTTCATTGCTGCTATTCTGATCATGGAGCTAGCAACATAAAGGGCATTGGGATCCATGCTAGGTGTTACCGGGGCACTAGTTTTCCTATGAATTTCAGAAAAGACTTCACATTCGAGGGTGTAGTGAATCAGTGGCTGCGGCGAGGCTTCCTGACAGAAGAAGGTGCACTCCCTAACAACATCTTCCACTATTTTCCAGGTGTAACCAAGTCTCAGATGGTGCAAGTTGATTGCTATGCTTCTGCGGTGGCTCTTGGGCAGGATGTTATGCTGGAGATTGGTGGTGGCTTCGTACCACCAGGGGGAGGGAAAACTGGTGACAGTGCACAAGTTGTGTCTGGCTAGTAATAGGTTATGGAGTGATCTGGAAGCTTTGATTTTGAACTGGAGAGTCCCAGGAGGCAGGTATATTTGAATCTCTGCTCGGAGAGAGGCTTGCTTGACTTCTTCAATTCCCTTGATGCCGACATGGCTGGGAATCCAAGCAAGAGTGACGGCTTTTCCAATGCTGACTGCCCTGTGGGAAAGGTGAAGAATGCTGGTAAGAATTCTCAAATTATCTTTGAAGAGTGGCTTCTTTATGGTCTGTAGGGTGCCTTTAGAGTCAATTCCTTGCTGGGAGATGAAACTGAGGGAATTGGCTATGGAAACAAGCTCAGCTTGGATCAAGAAGTAGGAGTTTGATAGCCTCCATGATTGGACATGGTTTTCGGTGGTGAAAGCGGCCGCTGAGGCTCCAGTTTCTTGATTGACTGAGCCGTCAGTGTAGAAGATTTGGAGTTTGGCCTGCTCCAGTTCTGAATTTTGTCCTTATGTTTTTTTAAAGACAAGTGGGTTAAGTGAGCATTTGGGGTTGTCTGGCTGCTCTATTTTTAAGTCAAACAGCTGGTCGTCTCATGGAGGA
>JAXCGZ010020469.1:0-10717 GCA_037179515.1 Halocaridina rubra
TCTTAACAACACTCTAACATCCTAAACCCCCACAGTGTGAAGCGCAGAAGCAGCTGGCATTAGATCAAGAGGGAGGCCTAGAATGAGATGGCTTGATGCGTGAAGAGAACACTGAATGCATGTGGAATGTTAGTGGAACAGGGAAGAGTGCGTGCAAGTGATAGGAATAAGTGGAAGAAGATTGTGCACTGATGACGTGGGCCAATGGAATTTTTCGCACCTGCTAGCTCAGGTGAGGGGAGTTGCCACGTGATGAAGCAGTGGGGGTAAACAAGCTGTGGTTGTCAGGCCTCATTGTAGAATAGCCTTGCCCACCTACCTTGTGGATGACCCAAGCAGGGTGGAAGGGGGGAAGACATGGCAACCCTTCATCCCCAAGGAACTGATAGGATTGGTTGAGGTATGTGTGAATCATGGTGAATGCGCATTTTTTGGCTCGGCCATCCCCCTTACAATGGGGAATGAGGCATATGTATATATGTACACATACATGTATCGGTTAGTCGTTTATTTATCTATTTATGATTTAGATTAATTTTTTTTCTATCTGAATCAAACTCGTCATTGTCAAATACAGAAACATCCACTCTGACCAATTTACATAATTATGCGACAAGAAAAGAAAAATTATAAATCCGCGCCCATTATCAGTTACATCTCTCTTGGAAATCGATCCGAACAACCATCCTACTAGCGGAGTAAGGGACCAATCAAAACATGGAGGGCTCACTACCCCACTTGAAATATCATCTTGGCTGTATCTGGGACTTTATCCCTGTCCTTTTCTCTAACAAGTGTCTCTCGATTCCACCCCCAAGCAACCCCCCTCTCTCTCTCGCTCAAGTCGATGGCAGTCACCCTCTCTCTCTCCCTCTCTTTTGCTGCCACAAACCGCGTTCGCTCACTTACTCTCTGCCTGCGATCTCCCCATTTACTCCCCTACTTATTACTCACATTTCCCCCAACCATCACTCTCAAGTAGTGTGTGGTTACCCTCTCCATATACACGGCGTGGTGACGAGGTAGGGTACTACTTTTAACCCCCCTTCTCAGGGCATCACCTACTCTATTTTCTCTCCCCGATACATAAAATTAAACAAACAAAAATCCTGTTATATCTTTTTTTCTTTTTTTGTTAAGAGTGAGACACCGGGACAGGCAGAAACTGCCCTCATCAATAAAGGTCCTGGCACGAGAAAATACCAAGATGAAGGAAAAGAAAAAGGTTAAGGGCAAGGCAGAGATGAGGTAATGTCACACAAAGGAAAACGACAGACAGAAAAAAAACAGTCAAAGTAAAGAGGACCAGAGATATGGAGGACTAGGCTCTGAGATGACGATAGATCTGCTTTTTGAAGGATGAAAGGTCATAAGAATTAGGAAAGACAGAAGGAGAAAGAGAGTTCCAGAGTCTGGAGGTAGATGGGAAGAAGCAGTTGCTGCACCGACCAATCTGTGAGCTACAAATCTCCACACAGTACCTGTGAGATGAGGCCGCTTGACGAGTGCTACGCGGCCTCATCAGTGGAGGAGGGATGCAGCTCACCAACTCATCAGAGCAGCAATGGAAGTAGTAGTGATAGAAAAGCGAAAGGGAAGAAAGCTTACGGTGAAGAGAGAGAGAATCCAGGTTAGAAGTAAAAGAAGGATCATTAATGAGTCTGACTGCCTTAGATTCAACCCTATCAAGAAGATAAGCAAAGGAAGAAGCACCCCAGATGTGTGAGCAGTATTCTAAGCAGGGGCCGATAAGACCTTTGTAAACTTTAAGTAACTGCAATGAGGAAAAGTAATGACGAAAATGAAACAAAACCCCCATTTTTTTGGATGAAGATTTAGAAATTTGGATTATGAGATTCCTCCAAGACAAGTTAGAGGCTATATGGATCCCTAATATATTGATAGAGTTAAGAGGGTAAATTTCATTAGTTTCGAAGACAATAGGGTTATCAGGAGGAGAAGAAGATAAAGAGACAGCCAGAAACTGTGTCTTGGAGGCATTGAATTTAACTAAATTTTGAGTGCCCCATTCAGATACTCTCTGCAAATCGGAGTTAAGAGTAGAAGAAAGAGTGATACGAGATTGATTACGAGTAACAGATGAAGGTTGTGAAGAAAAGGCAGCGGAAAAGTGAAGGGTAGAATCATCAGCAAAGGCATGAAGAAGAGAGGAAGATGGGGATTGTAGAAGATTATTGATGAAGAGAAGGAAGAGAGTAGGTGAAAGAACAGAGCCCTGTGGAATACCACTGGTAACAGAGAAAGGGCTAGATGTCACACCATCAACAACTACAGATATAGAACGATCAGTAAGAAAACTGGAAATCAGAGAACAGAGAGAAGGTGTAAACCCATAGGCAGGGAGTTTGGTCAACAGAGCCTTGCGCCAGACTCTGTCAAAAGCCTTAGAGATATCAAGGGCGACAACAAAGGATTCCCCATAGTTCCCCAGAGAAGATGACCATACATGAGTAAGATTGGACAGGAGATCACCAGTGGATCTTGCCTTGCGGAAGCCATACTGGTGATCGGAGATAAGTGAGTTAGATTCAAGACGTTTTAAGAAGTGAGCATTGAGCAAAGTTTCGAAAACTTTAGCAATAGAGGAGGTTAGGGCAACAGGTCGGTAGTTAGAAGGAATAGAGTGGTCACCCTTCTTAGGAACAGGTTGAACTAGAGCATGCTTCCAAGATGAAGGATAGATACTGGTTGAAAGAATGAGGCAAAAAAGACGGCAAAGCACGGGAGTCACTTCATCTGCAATCTCCTTAAGGAACCTTGCAGGGATACCATCTGGACCAGATGCCTTGTTTGTCTTTAGTGAGCAAAGAACCTTATGAACTTTGCGTGAAGAAAGGATAAGGGAGGGCATAGGGTTAGAGAGTGGAAAAGACTGAGGAACAGGTGCGCTGGAATCGTTGATAGAAGAGTTGGCAGAAAAATGAGAGCCAAAGAGAGTGGCTTTTCAGTGGGAGAGCAAGCTATAGAACCATCAGAATGAATGAGAGGGGAAAGCTTGAGTTACAGAAGTTTTTGGAGAGGTTTTTGGCTAAGAACCAGAAGCATTTGTCAGTGGGAGAGGAGTTAAGGTCATCAACTTTCCTATTATAAAGGAAGCCTTAGACCTTCGAATCTGAGCGGTACAATAGTCTTAATAACCATCGGAAAGCCTCTGATTATCTCAAGGAATGAACATACACGTATTTTAAGGGTAAATGACCACTGCAAATTACAATTACCTTATAAAAACGAAACTGATAGGTTGGTCATTCCCGCAGTTTCATTCTTGAAAACAAACCTGCCAGTCGCGACATCACTCGACACATAAAAAACTTTAAAGCGGATTCAAGCTCAGTTTTTCAAGTTTTTTACACGCATTTCGGAGTATAGTTAAAGCCTACGGCTTTTATTTTATTCTGGAACACTGTCACTCCTGCGAACGACAAACGATAACATAAATTACTCAACCTTTGCTTTGAAAAATTAACATTTAAATAATTTACACACATTATTCTATATCATATCCAATCACTACCTTTGTCTGTCCAATACTTAACCTAAGTCATACAAATAAACCGAACATCTAAAGTTTTTAGTTGGACTACCTTCAAAAGCAATTACTCGTTTTATTAGTTTTAATTCTAACGAAAATCAAGAGTATCAGTACTAATAGCTGTTAGTACAAATTATCTAGTTTAGCAATGGGTATGGAAATTATACTTTTATTAATTTACTAAAGTCATATTCCCTCTTATATGCGGGGTGGTTGAGTCAAAGCATGTCTACAAGCAAAATGACGGAGTCCTACTACCTCAATTTTTTTTAATAGTACCCCATTACTCGCTAGATAAAAACTACAAGAACTTAGCTGTATTGGGATGCTGCATGAAGGACGTCATTGCCTCTGGTGCTGGGGGAGGGGGTTTCCTTTCTGCTGGGCTCTCTGGTTACTCCTCCTCCGACGTTGTCCATACCTCTTGTAAGATCGCTGATTCACTAGCCTGGGAATGTTCTCACTCAAATTTACTAACAAATAACACCTTGCATGGGTGGTGTTTCTCAAAGCACCTTTCACAGTACTCTGCATGGTAAAATACTTCGTGAATCGTGCTATAATTTTTTCACAACTTGACCACTCATCTCTCCATTCGGAGTTTCTCATCCTGAGGGCCAGCTATTTCAGGATCTCTTCCGTAGATTCAAAGTATATGGGACAATCTTTAATGCTGGGCGCCTTTCCTACAGAGGGATGGTAATGAGGTATAAGTTGCTGTGCTTCCTCCACCCTCTTATCTTCATCTCGAGTCTCTTTTCTGTTTGGAGTGACAGGCTGTTCATTGGGGTCTGAGGCTATGTATGGTGTGGGTTCCCGCAGTTGCCTAGACGATGTGACCCCTTCTACTGCAGCAACATACTCAAGACCGGCTTCAGTGTCACCTCTGTTGGCATCATCACTGACAACTGTTCCTTTTCCCAATGCTGCAGCCTCTAGGCTTGCTCTCAGGTGTCTTAAAACATATTCCAACTCAAGGATTCTGCGAATTTTTCTTCCTCCAACACTGTTTCTAAAGATGGTTTATACTCTTCCGTATCGTGCATTTTTCTTCTCACAGCACGAGATTCCACTGGCATATAACTTCTTGTCTCTTCACGATGCTTCCAGCATGGGGTCATACTCGGCTGCCACCACTGACACGTAGGATATATATTTCTTCTACACTTCAGGCCAGGGCTAAATTGTGCAGGGTGACAGATAAGCGAGGATACTTAACACTTAGTTTGTAGAGAAGTTACATAGCTCCTCTAGGCCTCAATGCTCCCCATCACCTTAACGTGACTTGTCCCAACCAAGGTGAACTATACTCTGCATCCCCTCGCATGCTGTTGGACTTTTTTAAAGCCTCGGGTCATTCAAACACATACAAAGCGGTGGTAGGCATGGCTCGCACTCATGCCTTCACCAATAAGACCTCAAAAGAGGGGAGAAATATAGACTTGCTCTCAACAACAGAGAAAGCCACATGAAAACTCCCCACCTGCACACGGGGCACCAATGGGTGTGAGCTATGCATCACTAGTTCACTGAGCCAGCAGGTGCAAGATATCCCTTTGGGCCGTGTTACCTATACACAATATTCCTCCAACTCAAGGATTCTGCGAATTTTTCTTCCTCCAACACTGTTTCCAAAGATAGTTTATACTCTTCTGTATCCTGCATTTTTCTTCTCACAGCACGAGATTCCACTGGCATATAACTTCTTGTCTCTTCACGATGCTTCCAGCATGGGGTCATACTCGGCTGCCACCACTGACACGTAGGATATATATTTCTTCTACACTTCAGGCCAGGGCTAAATTGTGCAGGGTGACAGATAAGCGAGGATACTTAACACTTAGTTTGTAGAGAAGCTACATAGCTCCTCTAGGCCTCAATGCTCCCCATCACCTTAACGTGACTTGTCCCAACCAAGGTGAACTATACTCTGCATCCCCTCGCATGCTGTTGGACTTTTTTAAAACCTCAGGTCATTCAAACACATACAAAGCGGTGGTAGGCATGGCTCGCACTCATGCCTTCACCAATAAGACCTCAAAAGAGGGGGGAAATATAGACTTGCTCTCAACAACAGAGAAAGCCACATGAAAACTCCCCACCTGCACACGGGGCACCAATGGGTGTGAGCTATGCATCACTAGTTCACTGAGCCAGCAGGTGCAAGATATCCCTTTGGGCCATGTTACCTATACACAATATTCCTCCAACTCAAGGATTCTGCGAATTTTTCTTCCTCCAACACTGTTTCCAAAGATAGTTTATACTCTTCTGTATCCTGCATTTTTCTTCTCACAGCACGAGATTCCACTGGCATATAACTTCTTGTCTCTTCACGATGCTTCCAGCATGGGATCATACTCGGCTGCCACCACTGACACATAGGATATATATTTCTATTCTTCTACAATTCAGACCAGGGCTAAATTGTGCAGGGTGACAGATAAGCAAAGATACTTAACAATTAGTTCATTTAGAAGCTACATAGTTCCTCTAGGCCTCAATGCTCCCCATCACCTTAACGTGACTTCTCCCAACCAAGGTGAACTATACTCTGCAACCTCTCGCATGCTGTTGAACCTTTTTTAAAAACTCAGGTCAGTCAAACATATACAAAGCGGTGGTAGGCGTGGCTCGCACTCATGCCTTCACCAATAAGACTTCAAAAGAGGGGGGAAAATAGGCTTGCTCTCAACAACAGAGAAAGCCACATGAAAACTCCCCACCTGCACATGGGGCACCAATGGGTGTGAGCTATGCATCACTAGTTCACAGACCCAGCAGGTGCAAGATATCCCTTTGGGCCGTGTTACCTATACACAATATTCCTCCAACTCAAGGATTCTGCGAATTTTTCTTCCTCCAACACTGTTTCCAAAGATAGTTTATACTCTTCTGTATCCTGCATTTTTCTTCTCACAGCACGAGATTCCACTGGCATATAACTTCTTGTCTCTTCACGAAACATCCGGCGTGGGATCATACTCGGCTGCCACCACTGACACAGAATATGTATTTCTATTCTTCTACACTTCAGGCCAGGGCTAAATAGTGCAGGGTGATAGGTAAGTGAAGATACTTAACACTTAGTTTATTTAGAAGCTACATAGTTCCTTTAGGCCACAATGCTCCACGTCCGCTTAACGTGACTTATCCCAACCAAAGTGAACTATACTCTGAGTTCCCTCGCATGATGTTTGGCCCTTTTTAAAACCTCAGGTCATTGAAACACAGACAAAGCGGTGGTGGGCATGACTCGCTTTCATACCTCCACCAATAAGACTTCAAGAGAAGGGGAAAATATAGCCTTGTTCTCAACAACAGAGAAAGCCACATGAAAACTCCCCGCCTGCACACGGGGGACCCATGGGCATGAGCTATGCGTCACTAATTCACTAAGACAGCAGGTGCGAAATATCCCTTTGGCCCGTGTCACCTATGCACAATCTTCCTCCACTCTCTCCTATCTCTTGCACGCTCTCTTCCCTACTCCACTGACATTCATGTGCCTTTAGTGCCCTTTTCATACCATCCATCCCTCTCATTCTAGGTCTTCCTCTTTACTTAACTCCAATCACTTCTGCACTCCAACTCTCTTCACTATTCGTTGATCAAACCAACTCAATACTCTCTTATTTAACCTATCCGGCTGTTTCTTTTCAACACCCGTTCTCTGCCAGACATCATCATTTCTTACTCTATCTATTCCAGATACACCTATCATACTTCTCAAACACCTCATCTCCTTTAAATTCAAGTTATTCCTTTCATCCTCTTTTGCATTCCAAGTTTCTGCTTCATACAATGTTGTCGGAACAATCACACCTTCATATATAAGTCTCTTTGCATTCATTCCCAAATACCTATTTCTCATTACACTCTTTAGCCCACCTAGACGTTTACTCGCTTCCTTCACTCTATGACTTACCTCAGCATATAATATTGCACTCCTAGATACGTGCGACACCAGATACTTAAACCTCTCATCTTCTTCATGTAACTCCCCATTCACTCCTACCTGTAAGCTATCAACATCAACATTTTTCATACATCTCATGACTTTACTTTTACCAATATTTACCCACAACTCCCTTTTCTCAAACACCTTAACAAACTCAGTCACCAAATGATTCAGTTCATTTTTAGTAGCAGCCACCAGTACAGTATCATCTGCAAATAGGAACTGATTCAGTTTCCACAACCTTCCATACTCATCCACTAGTTCCAAACCTGTTTAATACTATTTCATTTAATTTCTTTACCACTTCACCCATATACACATTAAACAGCCATGGCCACATTACACAATCCTGATGTAACCCTACATTCACTTCAAACCAATCAATCATACCATTCCCGACCCTTACATATGCTCTACTATTCATGTAAAAACTCTTCACTGCTGTCAGCAAACTTCAACTTATTCCATACAGTCGCAAATTATTCCACAATCCCTCTCTACCAACCCTGTCATATGCTTTCTTTAGGTCCATAAAAGTCCAAAAAGTATCCATACCTTTCTCCAAGAACTTCTCACATATCTGTCTTACCATAAACAAATGATCCACATATCCTCTTCTCTCCTGAACGCACAATGTTCTTCCCCAATCAATCTCTCAATACCTTTCCTAATTCTCTCGATTAACACTCTTCCATACACCTTACCAACTACACTCAACAAACTACTTTCTCTACAACTACTACACTCACTACTTACCTCCTTTCCCTTTGTAAAGTGGAACTACACATGCAATCTTTCATTCAACTGGGACCCTCCCTTTCCTTAAACATATATTCAACAAACAAACCATCCATTCTTTTAATGTCTCCCCACCATGACCAATCTATCCCTGGTGCTTTACCTGCTTTCATTGCTCTCAATGCCAAATGTACCTCTTCTTTTGCTACTTATCTGTCATACTCATCACCTAAAATTAGCATTCTCCATTCATTTCACACAGCCACAAACTCAATCTCTCTATATTCTTCCTCATATAGCAATTCCTTGAAATATTCAGTCCATCTCTCTCTCACCTTTATTTCATCTACTAGCAATAGCACATCTGCTCCTTGCACTCTCTTCTCCCTAAAAGACTTACCCTTCCTCGCTTTTTTCTTTTCCTTGCAAAACATCTTTTTACTCCTTTTAAAATTCCCAGACATACTTCTACTCCACCTTACATTTTCTTCTCTATATGCCTCCCTAACTACGCACTTCGCTAACCTCCTCTTTGCACAATACCTTTCATACTTCTCTACATTACCTACTTGCAACAATACCTTAAAGGCCTGTTTCTTTTCAGCCACTTCTGCACTTACCCCCTCATTCCATCAATTCACAACCTTTCCTTACTTCCACCAATTAGTCTCATTCTGCACACTGCTCTAGCACACTTCAGGACATCCTCCTTGAAACAATGCCACTCTTCGTCCTCTCCCTCCTCCACTCTCTTTCACTTCATTCCACACATTCCTCAGCCTAGACTTATATTCACTGTTTCTTTTATATTCAATTCACTCACTATTAGCACCTCTCTTCCTCTTTTGCTTCTCCTCTTTTCCACTATAAATATATATATATATATATATATATATATATATATATATATATATATATATATATATATATATATATATATATATATATATGCATGTATATATATATATATATATATATATATATATATATATATATATATATATATATATATATATATATATATATATATATATATATATATATATATATATATATATATATATATATATATATATATATATATATATATATATATATATATATATATATATATATATATATATATATATATATATATATATATATAGATATATATATATAGATATATATATATATATATATATATATATATATATATATATATATATATATATATATATATATATATATATATATATATATATATATATATATATATATAGCCACAGGGCTACCTCTGTAAGATACAGCCCCGTGGTGACAGCAGATGCCCATCAGAGCTGCGTCACAATCGCTCGCCACTCATTCCTATTCCTAGTACGCTCACTTGCTTTCCTCATATCCATCCTCCTATCCTCTATTGCTAAAGTTTTCGAAACTTTGCTCAATGCTCACGTCTTGAAACGCCTTGAATCTAACTCACTTATCTCCGATCACCAGTACGGCTTCCGCAAGGCAAGATCCACTGGTATTCCTGTCCTATCTTACTCATGTATGGTCATCTTCTCTGAGGAACTATGGGGAATCCTTTGTCGTTGCCCTTGATATCTCTAAGGCTTTTGACAGAGTCTGGCACAAGACTCTGTTAGCCAAACTCCTTGCCTATGGCTTTACCCCTTCTTTCTGTTCTCTGATTTCCAGTTTTCTTACTGACCATTCTATATCTGTAGCTGTTGATGGCACGACACTAGCCCTTTCTCTGTTTCCAGTGGTGTTCCACAGGGCTCTGTTCTTTCACCTACTCTCTTCCTTCTCTTCATCAATGATCTTCTACAATCCCCATCTTCCTCTCTTCTTCATGCCTTTGCCGATGATTCTACCCTTCAATTTTCCTCTGCCTTTTCTTCACAACCTTCATCTGTTACTTGTAATCAATCTCGTAACACTCTTTCTTCTACTGTTAACTCCGATTTGCAGAGAGTATCTGAATGGGGCACTCAAAATTTAGTTAAATTCAATGCCTCCAAGACACAGTTTCTGGCTATCTCTTTATCTTCTTCTTCTCCTGATAACCCCATTATCTTCGAAACTAATGAAATTTACCCTCTTAACTCTATCAATATATTAGGATTCCATACAGCCTCTAACTTGTCTTGGAGGAATCACATAATTCTAATTTCTAAATCTTCATCCAAAAAATTGGGGATTTTGTTTCGTTTTCGTCATTACTTTTCCTCATTGCAGTTACTTAAAATTTACAAAGGTCTTATCCGCCCCTGCTTAGAATACTGCTCACACATCTGGGGTACTTTTTCCTTTACTTATCTTCTTGATAGGGTTGAATCTATGGCAGTCAGACTCATTAGTGATCTTTCTCTTACTTCTAACCTGGATTTTCTCTCTCTTCGCCGTAAGGTATCTTCCCATTCACTTTTCTATCGCAACTACTTCCATTGCTGCTCTGATGAGTTGGCGAGTAGCATCCC
>JAXCGZ010020470.1:0-10679 GCA_037179515.1 Halocaridina rubra
ATGGTACACGTGCCATCTTAAGTAATATAAAACCTGAAGTCTGTGAAAATTAAAATGTTATTACCAATAATATTTGTGTTTTGTATAATACACCTTTTCACAGTACTTTAGAATTTACTGTGACGTACCTTGATCATTCATGACATGAAAAATGAAGTTCTGTAGATTTATAAATTCACTTATATGTAAGTACCCATACATGTATGTATGTATGTATGTATTTATGTTTGTATGCAAGTATTAGAAATTCTTATGTAACACTACCTACACTTGCACCTGTGACCAGTGAGTGTCTGACTAAACTGCCTTACATTCCGCTCTAGGTTATGTAAACATCATTGACTTCGAGGACAAATTTATTCCTAAATTTGAGTACATTAAGATTGTAGTCACCGTGGCAAAGCGGTAGCGTTCGCGACTCTGAGGCGGCAGGTCGAGGGTTCGCGCCCCGCCACGGTCTGAGCTTAGCAAGGGCATGCACTCAGGGTAGCGATTACATCTGCCAAAACAAGTTCTTAGAAAGAAGTCAACCGTCCTAGCCCTTGGTAGAAAAGAGAGTCCATGACGTCAAACCGGCTTTTATTTTTTTTTGTAACACTAAGATATCCGCTTGGATATCGAATATTTCCAAAAGCCAACACGACTCCAACGTATAAAGCAATAAGAAATTAATGCAAAAATTTAAGAAATTATAGAAATAAAATATGGAAAAAGTAAAAGCGAGAGAACTAGCTAAAATCACATCGTAAAAAAAATCTATCCTCTCCATTTCTGTTGTTTGTTTACCGTTTTGCGTCACTATTAATCTCTATTCGAATAGAGGTGCAAACAGACAGGTTGGAGTTGGGGAATTAATGCTAGATGCCCTTCTTAACAACCCTCGGTGGGCTGCGTGACAGGTCTGTCGCATTCCGAGTCTAGCGCTTCAGCCACTGCACAACTTCCAATAAATATAAATAATTTTCTAACTCGTTTCTCCGGAGCTCATTAGGAATTGGGAAGTAACTATAAACAAAATATTAAATCACATAAGGATTGGATGAACTGAATTTGGTTTTACGTCACGAACTCCCTTTTCTACTAAGGGCTAGGACGGTTGCCTTCTTACGAAAGACTTGTTTTGGCAGAAGTAATCGTTACCCTGAGTGTATGCCCTTACTAACCTCAGTCCGTGACGGGGCGCGAACCCTCGACCTGCCGCCTCAGAGTCGCAGACGCTACCATTTTGCCACGGAGACTACTAAATCATATAAACAATTTAATAAAAAAAACTTAACAAGGATTAATACATAAAAATACCAGGTCCCAATTTTTAACGAGCTCCCGGTTCACTTTACAGCTAGAGAATAATGTTTTGCGAAACGGAAGGAAATTAGAATACATCTTATGAACATAAGTGTCAACATTACTCTCATATCAAAAACCAATTACGAAACGGAAACAATAACTACCACAATAAGCTCAGCAAATTGCTTCAAAAGTCATTAACACCTGCAAAAGTTATATCAGTAATGAAAAGTAACATCAGTAATTACTTCTATTGCCATTACATTAATCAAATTTTATTATCAGCTGCCCATAAGCAACGAGAGTAATTGCCTAAGGGGAGAAATCACATTCCGAATCTGGGTCAAGGATAATTAACAAACACCAGGTCAACTGACAGTTGCAAGCTAATTTGCAATTGTAATTCAAGGAGCACTTGATATAGGTATATGCAATTATGCTTGAGTATGTTACGGACGTTAGAGTCAATATAGTGAGCTACAGAAATATTAAGTCACTTACACACAGTAAATTTTAATGACGTTAAAATATGAGACATTTGAAAAAAAAAAAAAAGCTAAATAGTTTGTTGTTGTTGTTGTTGTTCCGGTTTTATGTCACGGACTCCCTTTTCTACGAAGGGCTAGGACGGTTGCCTTCTTGCGAAGGACTTATTTTGGCAGATGTAATCCGTACGCTGAGTGCATGCCCTTGCTAACCTCAGACCGTGACGGGGCGCGAACCCTCGACCTGACGCCTCAGAGTCGCGGATGCTACCGGTTGACCCACGGTGACTACAAAAAGCTAAATAGTAAGGTGTGTTGAAAATGTCTTTAAGAACGATATCACTATATAATTGGTAACATTACTGAAATTAGTTTTTAAAAAATGACATTGCGAACAAAAATTAAAAATTGTCAACAATTAAGAAAGTCATTTAAGAAATGCCTAGAAGGAAAATAATTAATTAATCCAATAATTAATACAATAAGCTAAAGTCTTTAAAGGAAAAAAATAATGCAAAAATTTTTAAAAAGTCGGGTAAAAACTTATACGAACAACATTTTTATAAAATATAATAGATAATAGTTTAAAAGGCCTTACGAATAAAACATTAAAAAAAAAATTCGAAGGGTAGTAAAAAAATTAATAAAATAGGACTCCCAGAATCTTTTTATGGAGCCATTTTTCTATTTAATTTCTCTTGACTGTATAAGTACACATTTAAAAAAAAAAAGTTATTCAATTACGTTAGCCAAGTTCATCGGTCAAGTTGAAATTTTATAAAAAAAAAAATCATGTTAGTTATAAAACATAAGTTCGTTATTTTGATCTAGCCTAGCTTGAAGGACAGTTTTTTTTTCCGACATTTAAGAGCTCATTAAACACATTTAGTTTAAGGTAGTTTTTTTTTTCTCTCATAAATATGAACGTGTGTGTGGATACACACTTTCATATATATATATATATATATATATATATATATATATATATATATATATATATATATATATATATATATATATATATATATATATATATATATACAGTATAGATACATACATACATGCATCCATACATACATACATACATATATATATACATACATACACACACACACACACACACACACACACACATACACACACACACACACACACATATATATATATATATATATATATATATATATATATATATATATATATATATATATATATATATATATATATATATATATATATATAATCATCGTTTATGTAAGTTCTCTCAGGTGAGTTACAAACTGAAAAAGAAGCAATTTTTTTTCTAAAGATTCGGAAAAAAAAATGTCTTATAGAGGTATATAACAACTCTCCAGTAAAAAAAAATCCCTTAAAACTGATATGAAATGGAAGTAATTCAATGACACCCAAATCACGTCACAATAAAATGTCAATGTCGTTTCTAATTCAAAATGGCCGAACAACCTCGCTGCTTCTTTACACTCCAATGATTTTTTCCTATTGAGGGCAAATGAACTGAATCATTGCTGCCATCCTTTAACAACAAAGAAGAAGAAGTTCTTCAATATATATATATATATATATATATATATATATATATATATATATATATATATATATATATATATATATATATATTATTTTTTTTTCTTTTTGGTCAGATATTACTTGTAAACAAGGTCAACAACCAGGGAGCGCCAGATGATGCAACTGATTTTGTGTGTGTGTGTGTGTTTCGCGGTACTGATATGAGGTCATATTTTTCTATTTGATATTCTATTTAAAAAACATTAATAAAAAATAATACAGTTTCCTCTCTCATTCTTTTAACAATATTAATATAAATTATATGCTTTGCTTGTCCTCTCTTCTAAAAATAAGTATATCACTGTCAGTTATCCAGCCTTACATCTTATACTTCTCAGAACACAGAACACATAAATGTAAAAAAACACAGAACACAGAACCCATATATGTAAAAACAAACACAGAACACAGAACCCAAAAATGTAAATTAAAAAAAAAGACAAAATATCATCTTGTGACGTACAATCTTTTAAAATAAAATCCAAAACCCAACAAGTCGAAAAAATAAAAAACAAAAAAAATCATTTGTGGAAATTAAAATAGTGATGAGTTTGCAATACTCACATTTCCCATAAAATATCTCCTGTAGCTTCTGGCCGTTTCATCCGTTTCGAATTTGTTGTTGGAATTTGTATTGGCATACTGATGGTCAACATCTGTACTGCTCTCGTCCCAGTAACCACCCGTTTCGGGCAGAACCACCTGCGAAAAGACAAATGCAAAACAAATGAATATCTTTCATCATTGTAAATAAATTATTCATTCATATACTTTCAATATGGATGACCCTATATTACCAAGGCGTTTAATAAGTGAAAGATAGGTGAAAGTGTGTTCTTTGACTTGGCCACTCCCCTTGCAAAGACGATTACAACTATTGTATATGTATATATAAGGCGAGGGGGGTTATCTCCTTGGTAGAGCGCGCGAGTCGGGAAGTGAAAATCATAACTAAAGCGGGTTCGATCCCACTGCGGGACATTAGGAAGGGCATCTAACCTAAATTCTCCAGCTCTAACAAGTCAATATATATTCCCATTTGAATGGGGACTAAGCATCACACACAAAACCAAGAAAATATACACATGGTAGATACAGACTAGAAATTCTTCCCCTCATGAAATCAGAACCAGTGAAGTGAAGGTTCTTAGTATTTTCTCACAGCTATTGATGCCCTAGCTGAGCCTGCTGACTAAGGAAATCTAATAATAAATCTTATTAAATAGATGCTTTTAACGGAAATTACTACAGTGAAGGTACTATTCCACAACACACACCATATACCTAATGACAAATTATAATATACTGCTTGTTTCCTAATGTTAATGAGAACTTATGAGGTACTGTTTCTCCACAGCCTAACACAGTTTCGTGTACTCAAATAGCCCTTTTTGACAGGTTTTCAACCTCCTGGTTCAGGGGAAAGAGCTATACTGTACTACTATATAATTACAGTGAAGATAATTACATGTCTAATTATGATTATCGGAGCGCAAAGCAATAGTATAAAATATCATCTACAGTGAGAAAGCATTTGTAATTTGGGAATCGTGCAATGTAGTTGGTTGGCTCATGGCACCAGCCGCCCGTTGCAATACTATAGCTGAAGGTTTTTTGAACTTAAATAGGTCTGTCCAGGACAGTTCGATGTTAAGTCTTCCTTCAGTTACGGTTCTTTTTCTATGCCTACATCAACACTGAATATTTTTGGATATTCGTTACACACCTCATATTATCCCTTCACATCTGACAAGTCATTACACTCTCCATCTGTTTCTCTTTACTTTATGTATTCTTCGTGCCCAGGCCTGATGAGGACTGTTTTATTTTATATTTTTTTTTGGCCCGTTCTGGTGTCACAATCATAAAAAAAACCGGTTTTATGATATAACTCTTCTCTTTTATAATTAGCTTCTAAATTAGACTCTAAATATATTATGCTTTAATTTTTCTAATAAATACAAAAATTACCTAACAATTATGTATATATATGGAAAATAGTAGTGTCACTAAAATGATGTTATTCATTTTGAATGTGAACATTTAACAATTAAATATAAGTGTATCTAAGCACACACACACACACACAAACACATACTGCAATCGTACTTTTATGTCGATTATAATCACTTTTTTTTCTCGGTGAAGGGCAAAATCCCACATGCACGCCCACCATTCCTTCATCACTTTTCCTCACCATTTCCCACCTCCCCTTCCACATCCACCCACCTTCAACCAATCACTTCCGGCAGGTGCGTCTTTTCTCCTTCCGCCCGTCCGTCCATCCGCTATATGCTATCACACCCACTCACCCATGCACACCCCATTTCCGAAGCAGTACAAAGAGGTTCAATCAGACTCCGTTTCCCTTCTTTTTTAAACGCAGAAGAAGAGTTATATCTGCTTCAAATTGTCTGCAGTAGTACTGTTGAAAAGTGAAACCCTTGAGGGTGAGCGGACCTTCGAAACGGAACTTTAATGATAGCACTCAACAAGGGATATTGAAAATATTGTCACAATGATTACTCTTCAAGTACTCTTCAATTATTACACTATATTTTATTATTAATTACTTGCTATGATATTTTAAATTAATTGCAAATTCTATTAGTATGTTATTTATACATAACCACATAGATTGTAATGTTATCAACTGCAATATGACTGGGAGTGCCCATGTGCACATGTCCCCATGTACAGTTATCTGAATAAATAAAAAAAAAAAAAACTGCGGATTATTACGTAATATTGTTTTTTCCTGGAATAGTTTATAGAGCGGAGCTATGTCAACGATACACTATACAATGCCAAGACATTTCAGAAGCACAACTGCTTCGAGATTCAAATCAATAATATATGTTAACTTAAGCTAAATTATAGATTTAACCTAACCTAAACTATAAATTTAACCTAACAAAACTATAAATTTAACCTAACCTAAACTATAAATTTAACCAAACCTAAACTATAAATTTAACCTAACCTATCTTTGCATCATTTCATAAGCGCTGAATTACAGCAGCTTAACTGTCTTCCCGGTTTTACCCAAATGAAATCTCAATTTTCCTATTTCAACATGAACAGTGTTGCAAGCACTTACACCCTAAGAAAAAACAAACTTTATGACTATAACAAAATTCGTGGAAATCGTCACGACAAAACGACATTTAAATCATGTTTTCAACCTACTTAAGAAAGCTAATAACCCAAACGAGAGCAACAACAGTCTTAACACGCACAAAGTAATACGGAAAATCATTATGTATCTTAAAAAGCTTTTTATATCATTCATTATACAGTTCCTTCATTTCTATTTATTATTATTATTATCCTCCCCCCTCCTCTCCTTCCTCCAAGTGTTATCTACTTTCTCTATGATTGTTCCCAACTCAAATGTAATTGTTAGAGTCAGAGGCACGATTGTTACGACACCTACCAACAAACACATTAACCAAACAAGACTTGGTCCGCATCAAACAACTGTAAATTGTGAAGAAGAGTAACCCCTGGGTGATCTAGGGTTCTCCAGAGTAAAAACAATTCATCGGACCCAACTTAACCTAACCTAACAGTTTTTATTTTAATCTTGACATAGGGTTCTGGGGGTTAATAATCTTTACAAGATCCAAATAACTATATGCCAAGGTTTCCTAACTATACACAAATAGTAGCTTTATCTTTAGATTTTGTAAGCATCAACGTCGCGTATAAATATACACGTGCATACACCGAGGACATAATATCAATTTGTACTCATATAGAGAAACACAGTTAAAATATACTCTATTAGTCACATCATACTGATGGGGGAGAGGTATATATGATATGTAGCATATGTAATACGAGCATATACAGCCATTATCAAAAGAATACATACTCTTCACAAGAAATTACTCCATAAGTACAAAAATTACGCCTAAATATCCAATATATATATATATATATATATATATATATATATATATATATATATATATATATATATTATATATATATATATATATATATATATATATATATATATACTCTATTTTTAGTCTAATAAATTTCCGGATATGCTGCGGATATAGCATAGTATTATGCTTCGTATATCCTAGGAATACATATCATATCTCTATAAATACTAATATTGTTATTATTCATACAATTGCTGTAAGTATCACGAAATAATCATTGAAAATCAATTAGCCTTGATCCAATTTCAAAAGTTACACCCGTATATTTATAAATCCCTCGTCATTATAAATGTTTAAAATTGTATTGTGTAAATATAAACATTAATACTGCAATATGACAAGCCAACGAAAAAGGCTTCTTCTCACTTCATTAAAATGCCAATATTTTTTCACACTTCTCCATTTTACATTACATTAAAACACCTACTGTAAATATAAATATCAGTAATACTACATTACACTCAAGCTATGAACACTTTTTTTTAATTAAACTGATTCATAATATGTGTGTGCGTGTGTGTGTGTGCGTACGTGTGTGTGTGTGTGTGTGTGCGTGCGTGCGTGCGTGCGTGCGTGCGTGTGTGTGTGTGCGTGCGTGCGTGTGTGTGGGCGTGTGTGTGTGTATGTGTGCGTGTGAGCGTACGTGTGTGTGCGTGTGTGTGTGTGTGTGATTACCTAATTGTGATTACCTAATTGTGTTTATGGGAAAGAGCCCAAAGCTCGTATCTTCCCGTCTCCTGATCGGTTCCATTTTTAGACTTAGTGATACTTATCATACCTGTCCTTAAAACTATGGATTGAGATAGCATTAACTACCTCCTCGCTTAGCGAATTCCAATTATCAACTACTCTTACACTGAAAAAGTATTTCCTTACATCCTGCAAACAAGTTTTCTTACGAAGCTTCAAACTATGACCTCTAGTTCTAGAGCCAGCCATATCGAAATATCGATCCCTATCCACTCTATCATAACCATGAAGGAATTTAAAGACTGTCACCATATCCCCCCTTACTCTTCTAGCTTCGAGTGATGGCAAGTCTAATTCCCTCAGCCTCTCATCATAACCGAGATTGCGTATTTCTGGCACCAGTTTCGTGGCATGTCTTTGAACTTTTTCAAGCTTAGCTATGTGCTTTTTCAAGTGTGGATTCCAAAAGGGGGCTGCATATTCGAGTTTTGGCCTCACATAGGTTACATAAATATTTCTGAACATTTCCTTGTCCATGTGCCTGAAGGCTACCCTTACATTTGATAAGAATGCATATGCTGCCCTTACTACGCCATTTATATGTATTTCTGGAGACAAATCTGCCAGTATGTTTACTCCTAGATCTCTCTCATTTTCTGTCTCTTGAAGTTGTACTCCAGCCACCGAGTAGTCAAGCTTGGGCCTTCTTGCACTTGTACCCATTCTCATTACCTTACATTTTGAGGTATTGAATTTCATTAGCCACTTTTCTGACCACTCATGCAGATTATTTAGATCCTCCTGAAGTTCTCTACCATTGTTCTCGTTTTTTACTTTCTTCACAATCTTTGCATCATCTGCAAACATATTCATGAATGAATTTACAGACTCTGGTAGGTCATTTACATATACAAGGAACAAAAGTGGCCCTAAAACTGAACCCTGTGGAACTCCACTACTAACTCTTCTCCATTCAGACACTGAGTGTCTTACTCTAACCCTCTGTTCCCTTCCTTCTAAGTAAGTTTTTATCCATTCCAAGACATTTCCACCTATTCTAGCCATTGATTGCAGCTTCCTAATAAGTCTCCCATGTGGAACAGTGTCAAACGCTTTCTGGAAGTCTAGGAATATGCAATCTGCCCAGCCCTCTCTTTCCTGTAAGATTTGGCTTACCTCATCATAAAATTCTAATAAGTTTGTTACTGTTGATCTTCCTTCTCTGAAACCATGTTGCCTCACTGACAAAAAGTTGAAGGATTCCAAGTGAAGAGAGATATGTTTCCTTAGTAGTTTCTCCATAACTTTGCAAACTATGCTGGTCAAGGAAACTGGTCTATAGTTCAGAGCCGTATCCCTCCTTCCCTTTTTGAAGATAGGTATCACATTTGCTTGTTTCCAGCATCTTGGAATCTCCCCCGACTCCAGTGACTCCTTAAATATGATACTTAGTGCCACTGATATTGTGTTTGCGCATTTTTTAAGCACATGAGGGGATATGTCATCAGGACCTGTAGCTTTATGAACATCTAAATCCATCAGTGCTTTGCATACCTCTGTGGCTGTAAGGTTGATGTTCTCTAATACCGGCCCTTGAGCTTCTATCACTGCAATCTGAGGGGGTGGGGTATTTTCTACTGTAAATACTGACTGAAACTCCTTGTTCAATTCTTTGCAGATCTCTTCGTCCGTCTCAGTGATGCTTCCATCCGCTCTCTTTAGCCTTAAAACCTGTTCTTTTACCTTCAGTTTTCCTCTGATAAAGCTGTGGAAAAGCTTGGGATTTTCTTTAGCCTTCCTGGTGATGTCCCTCTCATAATCTCTCTCTGCCTCTCTCCTTTTACTTAGGTAGTCATTTCTTGCTCTTTTGTAGGTTTGCCAGGCATTTATGTTTTTTCTCCTCCTATACCTTTTCCAGCATTTGTCTCTCCACTCCTTAGCTCTTTTACACCCATTATCGAACCATTTCTCTCTGGCATGAATTACACCTACTTTGGTGACAGGTATGCAGCAATCTACTATCTTCCCATATTTCTCACAAAAGATGTCATACATTTCTTGTACAGATTTGTTGTAAAATAAGGTTCTCCAGTCAATAACTGCAAAAAGCTCATTCATTTTGATGTAATCTCCTTTCGGATAGTTCCTCCTCATGTCCTCAGTGCCTCTACTCTCAGGAAGAATGTCTTCAATGATATACTCCATCAACAACACACAGTGGTCACTCTTTCCAATTGGTGGTTCATACTCAATATTTTCAATATCCAACACATTATCTGTGAACACTAGATCAAGTAGTGATGGCTCATCCCCACCCCTGGCTCTTGTTGGTTCCATTACATGTTGGTGTAGGAAATTCCCTTGTACGCAATCTAGGAATCTTGCCCCAAATGAGTCCTCACCACTGTGTGGGTCAAGATTTATCCAATCTATCTCTTTATGATTAAAGTCTCCCATAATCAAAATCCTAATTTTTTTTTCCCGCGCCATGTTAACAACTGAGTTTATGACTTCAATCGTACCTATATGACTTTCCTCATAAATTTCAAGCCTATTTTGGTTCCTTGTGTGTGTGTGTACGTGTGTGTGTGTGTGTGTGTGTGTGTGTGTGTGTGTGTGTGTGTGTGTGTGTGTGTGTGTGTGTGTGTGTGTGTGTGCGTGCGTGCGTACGTGT
>JAXCGZ010020471.1:0-10643 GCA_037179515.1 Halocaridina rubra
TTATTTTTTCTTTTACGTACTGTATAAACCCTCCCTGCACTGTTAAATAAACACCCTTTACATTATAAATAACAGCAAGCAACGTAAATTTTTATGAAAGTGATAGATAAACTTACGGTGAATGTGGTGATAATGACGTGACATACATACTCATTTACAATTATTTTTTCGTTTACATACTGTATAAACCCTCCCTGCACTGTTAAAAAAGCACCCTTTACATTATAAATAACAGCAAGCAACGTAAATTTTTATGAAAGTGATAGATAAAATTACGGTGAATGAGGTGATAATGACGTGACATACATACTCATTTACAATTATTTTTTCGTTTACGTACTGTATAAACCCTCCCTCCACTGTTAAAAAAACTCCCTTTACATTATAAATAACAGCAAGCAACGTAAATTTTTATGAAAGTGATAGATAAAATTACGATGAATGAGGTGATGATGACATGACACACATAGTCATTTACAATAATTTTTTCGTTTACAAACTGTATAAACCCTCCCTGCACTGTTAAAAAAATCACCCTTTACATTATAAATAACAGCACGCAACGTAATTTTCAATAAAAAATTGAAAATACTAAAAAAAATATTTTTCAATATTTTAATATTTTTGCGTATACCCATAAAATAAAATAATAATATATAAAAAAAAAAAAAAAACGCGATAGAGTGAGAACGCGAACCAAGAAGCGCGAATAACCGAGGTAACACTGTATATATATATGCACCTAGTTCTCAGAATAATGCAGATATAGGTTCTCAGAAGTGACAGGGAAGTGGAAAATCGTTGAAAAAATGAGTCATTATCCATAGGAAACAATGATAAAGGGCATAGCTCGTTCCACAACCGTCCATAGACACACTATGCCAAAGATATAAGATAAGTAAAACATATTTTATAAGTACATAACAAAGCAGAAAGACCTGTAGTTATTTATATAAACATGCAAATAGTGTACAGTATAAAAGATATACAGATTTACTCTACAGTAAACAACTTAATGCACTTTATGATGCCGTTGGCAACAGGCTTACACTGGGACGTGCATGGTGGCCAGACACACCATACCAAAGATATAAGATAAGTAAGACATATTTTATAAGTACATAGCAAAGCAGAAAGACCTGTAGTTATTCATATTAACATGCAAATACTGTACAATTTAAAATATACAGATTTGCTGTACAGTAAACAAATTAATGCACTCTATTATGCCGTTGGCAACAGGTTTACACTGGGATGTGCATGGTGGTCAGTGTTGCCAGATAAAGCGGATGTTTTTATTTTCAAATGTATGGTACATTTTAAGATATATATTAATTACAAGATGGTAGTGCTGTAATTTTAATAAAAATGTACTTCACTTTTAAGATACTTGAAATTACTTACCAGCTTACATGTATATTTTTTATATTTATCATTTGTCTCATTCATATATTCTGGCAACACTGATGGTGGCGATGAGGACGAGGATGCATACGTTTTGTCACACTTCAGTCTCAGCTGATGCACCCTCACACGCTCTTTCCCTGACATATTATATTAAAAATATGTTTACTGTTTGTCCTTAATGCTTTTTTAAATTTTTTTCATAATATCCGATCGCATTAAGTGGTAGAAGAGGAGTAGAAGGCAGGAGAATGAACCTCTATTGGCAAACGTTTTGCTACTTCCGTATCAGCTGATGCACCCTCACACGCTATTTCCCTGATGATATTTTATTAAAAATATGTTTGCTGTTTGTTCTTAAAGCTTTCTTTCAATTTTCTTCATAATACCCGATTGCATTAAGCGGTAGAAGAGTAGGATGCGGGAGAACGAACCTCTATTGGCAAATGTGTTGCTATTTCCGTATCAACTGATGCACCCTCACATGCTATTTCCCTGACGATATTATATTAAAAATCGGTTTGCTGTTTGTTCTTAATGCTTTTTTCAATTTTCTTCATAATATCTGATCGCATTCAGCGGTAGAATAGGAGGAGGATGGCGGAATAGTGCCTCCGAGGCGGTCAATTTTTACTAAAATGAAAAGTTTTGTTCGAATTTTTTGGCATGGGCGTTATTCACAAATTAAGTATTTTTTTACTATTATTTTTTGGGGGCGTTATTGCAATTTTGCGATTAAAAAAAACGCGGAAAAAAATAACAAGGTATATATATATATATATATATATATATATATATATATATATATATATATATATATATATATATATATATATATATATATATATATATATATATATATACATACATATATATACATACAGGTATACCTCACCCAACGTCGTTAAATGATTCCAGGAGAGACGACTTAAGTCGAAAAATTACTTAAATCGAATTAGCTTGTCTCTAGGCTAACCTAGATATACAGATTTTCTGTACAGTAAACAAATTAATGAACTCTATTATGCCGTTGGCAACAGGCTTAGCATGGGACGTGTATGGTGGCCAGTGATGCAGATAAAGTGGATGTTTTTATTTTCAAATGTATGGTATATTTTACGATATATATTAATTACAAGATGGTAGTACTATACTGTAATTTAAATAAAAATGTACTTCATCTTTAAGATACTTGAAATAACTTACCAGCTTACATGTATGTTTTTATATTTATCATTTCTCTCATTCATGTATTCTGGCAACACTGATGGTGGCGATGAGGATGAGGATGCATACGTATTGTCACACTTCAGTCTCAGCTGATGCACCCTCACACGCTCTTTCCCTGACATATTATATTAAAAATATGTTTACTGTTTGTCCTTAATGCTTTTTTTCAATTTTTTTCATAATATTCGATCGCATTAAGTGGTAGAAGAGGAGTAGAATGCAGGAGAATGAACCTCTATTATCAAAGGTTTTGCTACTTCCGTATCAGCTGATGCACACTCACACGCTATTTCCCTGATGATATTTTATTAAATATATGTTTGCTATTTGTTCTTAATGCTTTTTTCAATTTTCTTCATAATATCCGATTGCATTAAGCGGTAGAAGAGGAGTAGGATGTGGGAGAACGAACCTCTATCGGCAAACGTGTTGCTATTTCCGTATCAGCTGATGCACCCTCACACGCTATTTCCCTGACGATATTATATTAAAAATGTGTTTGCTGTTTGTTCTTAATGCTATTCAATTTTCTTCATAATATCCGATTGCATTAAGCGGTAGAAGAGGAGTAGGATGCAGGGGAATGAACCTCTATCGGCCAACGTTTTGCTACTTCCCTATCAGCTAATGCACCCTCACACGCTATTTCCCTGACGATATTATATTAAAAACATGTTTGCTGTTTGTTCTTAATGCTTTTATTCAATTTTCTTCATAATATCCGGTTGCATTAAGCGGTAGAAGAGGAGCAAGATGCGGGAGAACGAACCTCTATCGGCAAAGGTTTTGCTACTTCCATATCAGCTGATGCACCCTCACACGCTATTTCCCTGACACTATTATATTAAAAATAACTTTTCTGTTTGTTCTTAATGCCTTTTTCAATTTTCTTCATAATATCCGATCATAGCCAGTTTATCGTCCAGCGCTATAGCATAACGCTTAGCACTTGCACTAGGAATTTTCTTAGGTGCCATAGGGGCAAAATATAAGGTCTCAAATGAATGAGAATGAGAGTAGCCAATAAACAGATGTATACTGTGCATAAACTAATCAATTGAAAATCAATAGCGATTTCACGAGAATGACGAGTGACGACGCCTAACGGTAGATAATTATAAGTTCTAGGCTCGAGTCCCGGTCGGGGTAAAAAAATGATTCATGTTTTCACATATGTAATGTGCATATCTGATTATTTCATGGCCCGAATGAGATTGGGAATTGAATTAAATGCTAAAATGAAGCCACGAGTGAGGTTGGGGAATCTGTAATATGAACATAGTGGCATTCATTTAGAATGCGTTCATTCCTAAGTATAGCAGATATAAGCTATAAGGTTGGATTCCTTTTAACCTTCTGTGGTGCAGTGGTAGTGCCTTGACTTAGTAATTATAAGTTCTAGGTTCGAGTCCCGGTCGGGGTAAAAAAATGATTCATGTTTTCACATATGTAATGTGCATATCTGATTATTTCATGGCCCGAATGAGATTGGGAATTGAATTAAATGCTAAAATGAAGCCACGAGTGAGGTTGGGGAATCTGTAATATGAACATAGTGGCATTCAGTTAGAATGCGTTCATTCCTAAGTATAGCAGATATAAGCTATAAGGTTGGATTCCTTTTAACCTTCTGTGGTGCAGTGGTAGTGCCTTGACTTAGTAATTATAAGCTCTAGGTTCGAGTCCCGGTCGGGGTAAAAAAATGATTCATGTTTTCACATATGTAATGTGCATATCTGATTATTTCATGGCGCGAATGAGATTGGGAATTGAATTAAATGCTAAAATGAAGCCACGAGTGAGGTTGGGGAATCTGTAATATGAACATAGTGGCATTCAGTTAGAATGCGTTCATTCCTAAGTATAGCAGATATAAGCTATAAGGTAGGATTCCTTTTAACCTTCTGTGGTGCAGTGGTAGTGCCTTGACTTAGTAATTATAAGTTCTAGGTTCGAGTCCCGGTCGGGGTAAAAAAATGATTCATGTTTTCACATATGTAATGTGCATATCTGATTATTTCATGGCCCGAATGAGATTGGGAATTGAATTAAATGCTAAAATGAAGCCACGAGTGAGGTTGGGGAATCTGTAATATGAACATAGTGGCATTCAGTTAGAATGCGTTCATTCCTAAGTATAGCAGATATAAGCTATAAGGTTGGATTCCTTTTAACCTTCTGTGGTGCAGTGGTAGTGCCTTGACTTAGTAATTATAAGCTCTAGGTTCGAGTCCCGGTCGGGGTAAAAAAATGATTCATGTTTTCACATATGTAATGTGCATATCTGATTATTTCATGGCGCGAATGAGATTGGGAATTGAATTAAATGCTAAAATGAAGCCACGAGTGAGGTTGGGGAATCTGTAATATGAACATAGTGGCATTCAGTTAGAATGCGTTCATTCCTAAGTATAGCAGATATAAGCTATAAGGTAGGATTCCTTTTAACCTTCTGTGGTGCAGTGGTAGTGCCTTGACTTAGTAATTATAAGTTCTAGGTTCGAGTCCCGGTCGGGGTAAAAAAATGATTCATGTTTTCACATATGTAATGTGCATATCTGATTATTTCATGGCCCGAATGAGATTGGGAATTGAATTAAATGCTAAAATGAAGCCACGAGTGAGGTTGGGGAATCTGTAATATGAACATAGTGGCATTCAGTTAGAATGCGTTCATTCCTAAGTATAGCAGATATAAGCTATAAGGTTGGATTCCTTTTAACCTTCTGTGGTGCAGTGGTAGTGCCTTGACTTAGTAATTATAAGTTCTAGGTTCGAGTCCCGGTCGGGGTAAAAAAAAATGATTCATATATATATATATATATATATATATATATATATATATATATATATATATATATATATATATATATATATATATATATATATATATACTGCATATATATATATATATATATATATATATATATATATATATATATATATATATATATATATATATATATATATATATATATATATATATATATATATATATATATATATATATATATATACCTAGTTCTCAGAATAATGCCTAGATAGGCTCTCAGAAGTGTCGGGTAAATGGAAAATCGCGTGAAAAAACGAGTTGTTTTCCATAGGAAACAATGATAAAGGGCATAGATACATTCCAAACCAAACATAGACATACCATGCCAAAGATATAAGATAAGTAAAAAATATATTACTACATAGCAAAGCAGAAAGACCTGTATCTATTTTTAGGAGTATACAAAAGATATTCATATTCACTTTACAGCTAGAAATTAACATACATTACTATACTTTACTCTATTATGCAGTGGGCAACAATTATACAGTACACTGGGACATGCATGGTGGCAGTGAGCAAGTAACTTATGTGGTAGAAGAGGAGGAAGATGCAGGAGAACGAACCTCTATCTGCAAATGTATGCAAAGCTAAAATAAGAATTATAAATAACCAAAGCAAGACTAAAGAACAAAAAACAAAATTTATTATGCAATGCCTAAATCTACCATATGACAGATTAAAAAAACTTAATCTACATTCTCTAGAGAGGCACAGAGTTAGGGGGGATATGATTGAGGTGTATAAATGGTTTAAAGGGATTAACAAGGATGATATTAATAAAGTTTTAAAAATTCATGATCAAACAAGAACTCGTAATAGGTAATGGATTTCTTCTTCTTCTTCTTCTTCATCTACATCTTTTTCCCACTTTTATGTGGGGTCGATGTGTCTGGCCAGTACAGACCTTTCTCTTTTTCCCACTTATGTGGGCTCAAGTTATCTGTACTGGCCAGATTATGGTTTTGGCAAAAGTTTTATGGCCGGATGCCCTTCCTGCCGCCAACCCTCCCCATTTACCCGGGCTTGGGACCGGCACCAAGTGGAGGCTGGCTTGCCCCCCTCAGTGGCTGGGTTTGTCGCATAGGGAACGCTAGGCCCCGAGAAAATCTCGGTTGCCCGCCGCCTGCCCGCCAGGAGCAGGAACGGCACACGCTCCGCGACCGGTACTGTTGTGGATAGCATCTTACAAGCTCATTTCATCCTATTGCAGCTCTGCCCTTGGCGACACTGCCCGATAGGCTGCGTTCCCATTTCCTCTCGACTGCTATCTATGGGTTTTGGCAAAAGGGTTTTACAGCCGGATGCCTTTCCTGACGCCAACCCTCCCCATTTTTCCGGGCTTGGGACCGGCACTGGGCTGCTATTTCTAGCAACCCAGAGGCTGGGTTGTAATAGGTAATGGATTTAATCTTGATAAATTTAGGTTCAGAAAGGAAATTGGTGAAAATTGGCTTGGTAATACCGTAGAGTATTCCTAGTAGGATAATAAATGCCAATACCTTTGACACCTTCAAATGTAGATTAGATAGACATATGACAGAGGTAGGGTGGGTGTATATATAATGAATATGATGATGATCTTTTCTTATCGTAATCCTCTTTGTACTGGTGGAAGAAGCCTCCACGGGCGCTTATTTACTATATTATTATTATTATTTTATTTGTTTTTTTTTAAATATAGTAAATAAGCGCCCGCGGAGGCTTCTACCACCAGTACAAGGAGGATTTCGATAAGAAAAGATCATTATCCTTATACATTATATATACACCCACCCTATTGGGTAGAATAGAATGTTAGAGAGAGAGAGAGAGAGAGAGAGAGAGAGAGAGAGAGAGAGAGAGAGAGAGAGAGAGAGATATCTGTAATGAACTCTTGTTCATTCAACCAAAACTACATTATTTATTGTAAAAATAATTGTTTAATTACAAATTCGTAATAATAATGATAATAATAATAATAATAATAATCTCCACAATCATCATCAAAGGAAAATTATTGTTAAAAATAATAATAATAATAATAATAATTATATCTAAGGAGAATTTTTGGAATAGACATCATGAGAGTAATGCAGAGGTATATTAAAACCCAGCAGAGAGCTGGATATTCATTACACATCTTTTATAATCCCTTCACATCTGACAGGTCATTACACTCTCCATCTGTTTCTCTTTACAGTCTGATAAAGGCTGTTTTATTTTATCAATTTTTGGTCCATCCTGTTGTCACCAAAAAAAAAAATATCTTTAATTAACTCTTGTTCATTTAACCAAAACTACATTATTTATTGTAAAAATAATGGTTTAATTACAAATTCGTAATAATAATGATATTAATAATAATAATAATAATAATAATAATAATAAAAGGAAAATTATTGTTAAAAATAATAATAGTAATAATAATAATAATAATAATAATAATAAAAATAATAATAATAATAATAAGATCTAAGGAGAATTTTTGGAATAGACATCATGAGAGTAATGCAGAGGTATAGTAAAACCCAGCAGAGAGCTGGATACTCATTACACATCTTTTATAATCCCTTCACATCTGACAGGTCATTACACTCTCCATCTGTTTCTCTTTACAGCCTGATAAAGGCTGTTTTATTTTATCAATTTTTGGTCCATCCTGGTGTCACAAAAAAAAAAAAAAATGGGGGGGGGATTATTCGCGAAATCCGACTTTTTCATTATTATGTTTGGGGGGCATTATTTCACTTTTGCGGATAAAAAAAATCTATGGGGTCTTCGGTTTATACTGTCCTCGAGTTACGATGTTTTGTGGTTACAACAGATCTCCCATAACTTAGTTTTCTTCTTTATTTATTATTTGTCTCCCAAATGTAAAGCGGATTCTTGTGAGGGAAAGAAAAGGAAAGCCATCTCCATTGAAGTGCAATTAGATAGTAAAATTCATGGAAAAGGGGGAAGTTTCACTACTTTCATTAGCATTGGAGCTTATTAAGGTGTGTTCCAACTTGCACTGAAATATATATATATATATATATATATATATATATATATATATATATATATATATATATATATATATATATATATATATATATATATATATATACAGTGATCCCTCGTTTATCGTGAGGGTTAGGTTCTGGGCCCCGTCGCAATAGGTGAATTTTCGCGAAGTAGGAACACCTTAAATTTTTTTTTTTTTTTTTTAATGATTATTGTGACACCAGGATGAACCAAAAAATTATAAAATAAAACAGCCTTTATCAGGCTCTAAAGAGAAACAGATGGTGAGTGTAATGACCTGTCAGATGTGAAGAGATTATAAAAGATGTGTAATGAATATCCAGATCTCTGCTGGGTTTTAATATACCTCTGCATTACTCTCATGATGTCTATTCCAAAAATTCTCCTTAGATCTTATTATTATTATTATTATTATTATTATTATTATTATTATTATTATTATTATTATTATTATTATTATTATTATTATTATTATTATTATTTTTAACAATAATTTTCCTTTGATGATGATCGTGGAGATTATTATTATTATTATTGTTATTATTATTATTGTTATTATTATTAATATAATTATTATTGCAAATATATAATTAAAACCATTATTTTTTACAATAAGTAATGTAGTTTTGGTTGAATGAACAAGAGTTAATTAAAGATTCTCTCTCTCTCTCTCTCTCTCTCTCTCTCTCTCTCTCTCTCTCTCTCTCTCTCTCTCTCTCCTCTCTCTCTCTCTCCTCTCTCTCTCTCTCTCTCTCTCTCTCTCTCTCTCTCTCTCTCTCTCTCTCTCTCTCTCTCTCTCTCTCTCTCTCTCTCTCTCTCTCTCTCTCTCTCTCTCTCTCTCTCTCTCTCTCTCTCTCTCTCTCTCTCTCTCTCTCTCTTTGTGTGGACTCCATCCCACATTGGGCTGACTGGCAACGACACAGCTGATCGTCTTGCCAAGGCGGCCTGTATGCTGGATGGGCATGCTGTGGACGCTGAGCCCTCCCTCCGATGCCTACGTAACATCATCTACTCAGCTGGGTTTGCCATGACGGTCCAGCGCAGGGACACGGAGAGGGCCAACAGTGTGTCCATACAGCACCATGATCACTTCCTTCACAGTCGCTACAAGTATCGCAGACGCGGGTTAATGGTGCGGAAAAACAATGTAGTTAGTGCTCGGCTCAGAATGGGGTATCGGCCTTTATGGCAGGTCTCCCAGACTCTAGATATGCCACAGTACACCTCCTGTACATTATGCGACCGAACTAATGCTAACACTCTTGACCACTATTGTCTTCAGTGCCCCGCAGTGAGAGATGTTTTACCACGAGGTCAGAACTTAATACAGATCTGCTCATTTTTACTTAATGATGACAACCTTGATGTTATTCTTGCTCGTTTTCCTCACTTTGGTGGCCATTAATTATATTGAATTATACATATATTTTCTGTATGTTGCTATATAATTCTGTTTGTGCAGTCTGCGTTTCTCTGAGCTTTACTTTTGCATATAATGTACTCTGTGCTGCCATTCTGTGAGTTGTGTGTTAGTATGCAGCAATGTTTTATCAATATGTACACCTCCCTGTAAACCATGTTCAATTCTTGGTTTTATATCCATTTGAAGCATTATTTGTATGAACTCATGTAATGTCTGACGCCTTGGCGCAATAAATTAATAAAATAAAATAAAAAATAATCTTTCCATGACGGTCCGGCGCAGGGACACGGACAGGGCCAACATTGTGTCCATACAGCACCATGATCACTTTCGTCACAGTCGCTACAAGTATCGCAGACGCGGCTTAATGGTGCTGAAAAACAATGTAGTTAGTGCTAAGCTCAGAATGGGGTATCGGCCTTTATGGTAGGTCTCCCAGACTCTAGATATGCCACAGTACACCTCCTGTAAATTATGCAACCGTCCTAATGCTAACACTCTTGACCACTATTGTCTTCAGTGCCCACAGTGAGAGATGTTTTACCACGAGGTCAGAACTTAATACAGATCTGCTCGTTTTTACTTAATGATGACAACCTTGATGTTATTCTTGCTCGTTATCCTCGCTTTGGTGGCCATTAATTATATTGTATTATATATACCATTATATATTTTCTTTGTATGTTGCTGTATATTTCTGTTTGGTTTTTGTTTGTAATGTGTTTGTGTATTCTGTGTTTCTCT
>JAXCGZ010020472.1:0-10599 GCA_037179515.1 Halocaridina rubra
CAATTGACACTCCCCCCAATTTGGCTTGAGCATCACCAAGTCCACACTGTGGACAATGGCCACCTGCCTGGACTGGCTCCAGGTTTGGGGGGGAAGAGCCACAAGAGCCCGTTCCTATGATGTAGATGAGTGGGGTGAACTCCCCTAGCTGTGGTACGGGGGCACACCACGATTGTCCTTGTATCCCACCCAATACACCCAGGGGGCTTAGCTCCCAGTCATGGAAATTTCTGATACTTCTCTGCCTTTCCCTACTCCTGACGACCTCATGCTTGCTACTGAATTTGCCTCCACCACTGGCCAGGTGGAGACATCTAATGCTATTGGCCTGAAAGGGACCCAAGGGCTCCAAGCACCCCATATGGGGATGCCAAGAAAAAACAAACGGATATCAACCACTATCTAGTCAATCCCAACTGGTCGGCCCACAGAGCCACCAGTGGGACAGATATCTGACAAGTTAATGATGTTGACTTTGAAGTGTACCTCTTAAAATTAACCTGTGAACATGACGCAGATTTGGAATAATTTAAAGATAAAGAAAATAATCGAAATTTGAAAACTAAAACCCCCCCTTCATTCAGAGGAGTTACAAAAAATTAAATGCTAAGGAAATGAGAAAGCAGATGTAACCCCAAATAAACCACTGAACTCAAGGACGGGCACAGTCCTATGCAATCATACGGACCTTGGGGAGATCCCCTTTACTAGCATGGGCCCAAAACTGGAATGTGTGTTAAAAGAGAAGGGTTATGATGTACAGGAGGTAACACCTTTCACCGTCACATCAAGATCTCAAAACCAGATATTGAAAATTGCTAAAATAACATTCCATTCTCAAGAACTCCCCCAAAGGATTTTCCTTGAGGGAATAACAGTGAGAGTACTAGAGTACCACCCAAACCCCATGTAATGCAAAAATTGTTGGAGATACTGACCCCCAGCAAAGCATTGCAAAAATGTGTAGTGAGGCAAAAGTGGCCATAATAACCACCAATGCACTAATG
Source organism: Halocaridina rubra (assembly GCA_037179515.1). Classification (NCBI taxonomy): domain Eukaryota; kingdom Metazoa; phylum Arthropoda; class Malacostraca; order Decapoda; family Atyidae; genus Halocaridina; species Halocaridina rubra. The sequence continues at coordinate 1,008 of JAXCGZ010020472.1, forward strand.
GTTAAAAATGCATTCACCGTGAAAAGGAGCACATTGCAAACTACCGGCAATTTACCCATTACAAATATCATTAATAAATCATTAATAGGTGGGAAAATTTCGGTACCCCCTATAGGATAGCTAAGAGGCAAATACGCGAAGGTCTGTTTCCCCAGCTGTCATTTGCAAGGGTAGTCAGACAGCAAGAACAACAACAGTGGCAACAACCATCACTACCTTCCCCTAGACCTCTGAGAACTGAAAAGGTTAGGTCAAGGAGGGAAGAAATTGCTGCTACCGCCACCCTTTAGAGTGCACCAGTACCACCACCATTACAAAGGTCACTAAGCACTGCAGCAACAATGGAACCTTATGGCCCTTCCTTTCAGTTGAGGAGGAACTCAAGTCCCTTGATTCTACGGCTGGGGAAAGTGTGTCCCAATCGCCAAATAGTGTACACCAATGGCGTAGAAAGTCAACAGATGACATAAACATCCCACAGATACCCGATAATGAAACATCACTGACCTATCATAATACAAAAGTCTTACAGCTGTCAGATTTGGAATTTCCAACTTCAGCAAGACAGTCTGATAGCGAATTCGAAACCCTTGCCTCTCCAGAGAGAAGAAAGAAAGAAAACCTTTGTACAACTAGGGTATCCTTAACTAAATTCAGTATTACCAACAGCGATAAGCAACATCATGAAGAGCTAGGGGAAGACTGTGGCTGCTGCAGCTGCATGGAAACCTTCCTAATAGTTAAACACAACCTTTCATAGAGGTGACAGAGAACATATGCAAAAGGATAAAAAAAAATAATAATAAGATAAAGTACAGCACCCCTTTCAAGGAACATGAGGTTAAATGCGTTTGCATTAACCACCTAACTCCAAATTTTGTGATTGCCGGAAAAGATCGAGAAATGAAGATATTTTTGTAACACCAGCAGCTAAAGCAAAGTACATTCCAAGAGGGAAAATGGGTGGCCTCTTAGATGATTCAAAAGTGGACCCACCCAGTCAAGTGTGTGATCCACGATTCCGAAGACTATCTGATCCATCATTAATGATCCAGGCTCAATCAAACGAGCTATAAAATACACTGAGATCGTAAAATATCTTATGAGCCTGCCTCCAAGAAACCATCTTAAGGGGCAGTAAGTGGAATCCTCCAAGTGGCAATAATATTAAAAAGGATGTGACATTTTTGGTGCTGGCACTAGAGGAGTGTCAATCCTTATTAGTCATAAAATACCTTATCATAGACTCCGAATCATAACAGATTTGGAAGTTGTAGCCTTAAGAATGCATGCATCTTCTAACTATACCATATGCTCTGTGTATTTACCACCAAACAGAAGTATACAAAACGAGGATATATTACACTTGATTTGACAACTACCCACTCCCTTCTTCTTTTGGGGGACTTTAACACTCGTAATATGAAGTGGGGAGACCCGATAAGAAACCCGAGAGGAAAAATAATGGAGAAAATATTAATGGAAGAAGCAGAGGAACTTCTTAATCATATGGACTGTCACCCATGATAATAGATCCACTAACACTCAGTCGGCTATTGATTTATCAGTGATCTCCCTTGATGCATCAGGCGACTTCTCATGGAATATAGATGAAGATTTACGTAGGAGTGATCACCATCCGATTTATTTAATCAAGAAAGAAGACACTCTTAGAGCATCGCATGAAATATGGCTCATTAAGAGGGCTAATTAGAATAATTTTACCTCCTCTACCATGGAGTTTATGGACGACTTAACAGGTTGTTCCATACTCCAAAACAGGAATTCATTTAAAATCGTGAGAAAAAGTGGAGGTTTTATTACTCAAACTTAGATGTCCGACATGGCGTGTTCTACTCAGTGAAAACAACAAAACAATAGCGCAATGCAAAGCGCACGAATTAATCAGCTCAAAAGTTATACATAACATTCCTCCCTCCAAGAAAAGACATACAAAACTTATCAAAAATGGATCAGAAAAATATCAACATACAACAATCATTATACAGAAATATCAATATATTATGGCAACAAAAGACATTACAAATTTAATTTGTCTGGTGGCTTAATAATTCTCTTTGATCTCCGTAATACTGGAGATGGTGATACAATCTGTTTATCATTCACACCACACCTTTCAGTTTCTGAGACTGTGTCTTCAGACTCAATACAATTACTATCAGGTTGAACTGAAACATCACACTTTTGTGAAGATACTTCAACATCATTAGTGGAACTAGAGGCATAGGAATAATTACTTACATTCGAAGAACCTAAAGGCATTGGAGACTCTCTAGGTGTCTTAATACAAGTACCAGTAAATCTAGGCATAAGCTGATCATGATGCCTCTTCCATGATATATTACCAAAATCATGAACTTGCACCAAATAATTTCTTACACCAAGCACTTCAATAATTTTACCTTCAATCCAAGACTCTCCCTTCCCAAAATTTTTAGCAAAAACTGCATCACCAACATTGTACATATTTGTCCCTTCAGAGAAAACTTTCTTTGACAATTTTTCCAGGTCTCTGTCTTTGTTAGGGGAACATTTTACAGATACTAAAGTTGTTTTAAAACATCTTCCAAATAGTAACTCTGCTGGTGATTTACCTATACCACTATGCATACTCTTTCTATAATTGTACAAAAATTTACAGATTCTAGTATTCAATGATCCACTGTTGAATTTACTTAAGCCCTCTTTTAAAGTTCGAACTGCTCTTTCCGCCAACCCATTAGATGATGGATTGTATGGGGCAGGAGTTAAATGTTGAATACCATTTTTCTTATAAAAAGCTTTAATCTCCTCGGACACAAAATATGGAGCATTATCCGAGACAACAATGTCTGGAATACCAAAATTAGAAAATGTTTTTCTAAGCAATTCAATGGTAACACTTGAAGTCATTGAACTAGTAACTTGAACATCTAGAAACTTAGAATATGCAGCTACAATTACAATAAAATATTTGTTATTTATGGGTCCAGCATAGTCAATGTGAAGTCTTGACCATGCCTTATCAGGGGTAGACCATGACAACACAGGAGCTTGGTTTGGTTGAAAATTTTTAAAACAAACTGGACAATTCTTTGTAATTTCAGAAATATCTTGGTCAATTTTAGGCCACCAAACCCAATTCCTAGCTTCTGCTTTCATCACATTTATCCCATTATGACCACTATGTAAGTGCTCAAGTATTTTACATCTTAAGCTGGTAGGTATTACAATTCTGTTTCTGTACAAAATTACATTGTCATATAAACTAAGATCAGATTTAACAGAACCATATTCATGTAATCTCAAATCATTTGTAGACCAACCAAATCTTATATTATGCATGAGTTGACCCAAAACCTCATCTTTCTGAGTACACTTTCTGATTTTTGAAAAAGAAATATCTTCAAAATCTAAAGCTTCAACTAACTTAATGTATTCATTTGGAGTCATGGATTTATGATCATCATCACTAGGCAACCTGCTAAGGGCATGAGCCACAACATTTTCTTTACCCACTTTGTAAGTAAGCTCAAAATCATATTGAGAGAGAAACAGTGCCCAACGCTGAATACGAGCATTGGCATTAGTAGGAATATGACGCCCTTTGCCAAATAAACCTAAAAGTGGTTTATGGTCGGTCCTTGCTTCAAATTGTCTTCCAAGTAAAAAATATCTAAAGCGATTCAACCCAAAAACTAAGGCAAGCCCTTCTCGGTCAATTTGAGCATAGTTCTGTTCAGCTGATATCAGTTTTTTACTAGCAAAATAAACTGGTAATTCTCTTCCATCAATTTTTTGCAACAATACACATCCTACACCAATAGAAGACGCATCCACTTCAACAACTAGTGGACTATTACCATCATAATTAGCCAAAAGGGGACCTTTTGATAAATCCGATTTTACAATTTCAAAAGCTTTGTTTTCAAGTTCAGACCATTTAAAAACTTTATTCTTTTTTAGCAATTCATACAAGGGGGCCAGCTTGGAAGAAAAATTCTTAATGAATTTACAATAATATGTCAACATTCCAATAAAAGATTGCAACTCTGCAACAGAAGTAGGGGGTGGAGAATCTAGAATAGCTTTGACCTTCTTAGGGGAAGGTTTGATTCCTTCACCTTAGATACAAAATCCAAGATATTCTAAAGAAGAAACCTTAACAGCACATTTTTTCTTGTTAATCTGAACATTATGCTCTTGCAAAATTTTTAACACTTCAATAAACCTAAGATCATGCTGCTCTTCAGATTCACCACTTACAATAATGTCATCCAAATAAGCATCAACTCCCTCTACATCTTTCAACAGGTTAGCCATAAATCTCTGAAATATAGCTGGTGAAGAAGAAAGACCAAAAGGTAATCTTTTGTACTTAAACAAACCTTTATGTGTATTTACTACTAAATACTTTTGGCTTTCTTCACTCACAGAAATCTGTAAATATGCATTTTTTAAATCAATAGTAGAAAAAATCTTTCCCTTACCAATAGATGCTAACAACTCATCTGTTTTAGGTAATGGATATTGGTCACATGATATACATTTATTCAATTCTTTAAAATCTCCACAGATACGTACAGACTCCTTATCCGATTTCAACACAGTAACAATGGGGGCAGCCCACTCACTATGGTTAACAGGCTCAACTATATCATCTACAATCAGTTTATTTAAAGCATCTTCAACTAAAGGTTTATAGTGAATTGGAACTGATCTGTGTTTTCTGAATTTTGGAACTACATTACTCTTAACATGAATGTGAGCTGTAATATCTGAAATGGGTTTATTAGGATTAACTTCATAATCATTCAACAATTCTACCACAGAACCATTGACTTTAGAAATTTTAGAAGAATCATTAATACCAGACAAATAAATACCTATTTTTGGCATCAAATCTTTACCACATAAGTTAGAATTATGATTCCCTACAACATAAAATGTCTGTTTCACTTGCAGAGAATTATAGTAAACATCCACTCCAACTTTACCCAAAACATTTATTTTGAGATCATCATAAGCATTTAACATTTTATTACAATCTACAATGGACAATCCCAAATTATGAACCCAATCTTTAGTCAAGGTACTCACAGCAGCACCTGTATCCACCTCAAAAGGTACAAACTTACCATTAACCAAAATATTCACTTCATCTTTACCAATAGCATTGACATTTTTTACTGACAACAGTCTTTCTTCATCAGTATCACTGGAAACTGCTACCTTGTCTACTGCTTTAACTTTAACCTTATGTTTTTTTCTCAGAAGCCTTATTAAAACTTTCTTTTACTGGCTTTGGCTTCACATTACCTTTGACATCTTTTGAAGCCTTCCAACAAACTTGTTTTAAATGTCCTTTCTTACCACATAAATTACATGTTAAATTCTTAAAGCGACATTTTGCACTATCATGAGGGTAACCACAGTGCTTACAAGAAACTGACTTACTCATGGGACCATTGGTTGGGGTTTTAACCTTTTGAACAACACCAGCCTTTTCAGAAACATAAGCTTGTTCAAAATTCAAAACTCTCTCAACTATTTGGATAGAAGACATAACCTTCAAATTTAAATTTTCAGCAACCAGATTTGAAAAATAAACCCCATTTTCAAGAGCCATAAACAACTGATCCCGCACACGAGAATCAAAGTTGCTACCAAAATCACAGTCTTTGGCTAAACACTTCAGGTCTGCATACAAATCTTTTAATGTCTCACCTCCTTTTTTCCTCCTTTGTTGAAAAGCCAATAAACTTCTATGATAACTAGGCTTTACATCATAATGTGCCTTAAGTAATATGCATAAATCCTCATACGACTTAGTATGTGGTAAATCTGGGGCACAAATGTTTCCTAAAATAGCATAAACTTCAGTACCAATAGAAACCAGAAGTAATTTTTTTTTACTATTTGCCTCAGTTATTTCCAAATTTAAAAAATTTGCTTCCAACAAACTTAACCACAATTCAAAAGAAATCTTTGAAGGATTAAAATGATCAATGTTCACACTGCGGCTAGCCCTATTTTCATTTTCTTGAGACATGATTATAGGCTAAGTCACTGGGTGAACTGGTAATAATCTCAAAATACACAACATGCAATCATGGCACAGACAGAATAGGCTAAATATTATAGCACTGACAACATAAGCTAAACATCATAGAACTAGGCTAGGCCTATATGCAATTTGTTTTACTCCACTCCTCAAAGCACTGGGGTTAAGCACCATATGCTTACGGTAGGCTATGATCAATCAAGGCTACCGTCCACAAAACACTGGAAACAAGGTTACCGATAAACACAATTGGCCTACCATAGGCTATCAACAATCTAGGGTACACCTTGGAAAATAATCACTATAGCTTTCCAATCTTGAAAAAATCGTCATCATTAGGCTTAAACAGTTATAATACGGCATCTATGAAGACTCCAATGCTAACTGCAAAACTTGATCAAAACAGCCTATGGAGGGTGGCCACGGGAACGAAAATCTCGGAAGTCAGAAGCTTACCCAATTTACCGGTTACCTCAAAACTGCAACAAAATTCACTTAAATACTGCAAACCAGAAGTTCCTTTTGCTACTGCATTGGTCCTTTGTACCTCGTCGCCATTTGTTCCAGTTAGCATTGGAGTCTTCATAGATGCCGTATTATAATGACAGAAGATCAGGGGATGGGGCCTCATTAAGATTGTTATACACAAATGCTGATGGATTAGCTGGTAAGGCAGTAGAATTAAAAGATAGGATTCACAACAGTAAGGCAGATATAGTAGCAATTACAGAGACTAAGTTGAGTGAGGACATAAACAGTGTCACAGTTTTTCCTAAGGGCTTCAGAATACTAAGGGTCGAAAGATCTGAGAGGACTGGTGGAGGGATAGCACTGCTCATAAGTGAGAGGATTCAAGTTGAAGAAATAAACTTGGCTATAGAAAGTGAGTTCAGGGAATTTCTTGTTGCTCGCATAAATACTGGGTCAGAGAGCATTATAATAACTGTTGTATACAACCCACCAAGGAACCAAAATAGGCTTGAAATTTATGAGGAAAGTCATATAGGTACCGATTGAAGTCATAAACTCAGTTGTTAACATGGCGCGGGAGAAAAAATGTAGGATTTTGATTATGGGAGACTTTAATCATAAAGAGATAGATTGGATAAATCTTGACCCACACCAGTGGGTGAGGGACTCCTTTGGGGCAAGATTCCTAGATTGCGCTACAAGGGAATTTCCTACACCAACATGTAATGGAACCAACAAGAGCCAGGGGGTGGGGACGAGCCATCACTACTTGATCTGGTGTTCACAGATAATGTGTTGGATATTGAAAATATTGAGTATGAACCACCAATTGGAAAGAGTGACCACTGTGTGTTGTTGATGGAGTATATCATTGAAGACATTCTTCCTGAGAGTAGAGGCACTGAGGACATGAGGAGGAAACTATCAGAAAGGAGATTACATCAAAATGAATGAGCTTTTTGCAGTTATTGACTGGAGAACCTTATTTTACAACAAATCTGTACAAGAAATGTATGACATCTTTTGTGAGAAATATGGGAAGATAGTAGATTGCTGCATACCTGTCACCAAAGTAGGTGTAATTCATGCCAGAGAGAAATGGTTCGATAATAGGTGTAAAAGAGCTAAGGAGTGGAGAGACAAATGCTGGAAAAGGTATAGGAGGAGAAAAAACATAAATGCCTGGCAAACCTACAAAAGAGCAAGAAATGACTACCTAAGTAAAAGGAGAGAGGCAGAGAAAGATTATGAGAGGGACATCACCAGGAAGGCTAAAGAAAATCCCAAGCTTTTCCACAGCTTTATCAGAGGAAAACTGAAGGTAAAAGAACAAGGTTTTAAGGCTAAAGAGAGCGGGATGGAAGCATCACTGAGACGGACGAAGAGATCTGCAAAGAATTGAACAAGGAGTTTCAGTCAGTATTTACAGTAGAAAATACCCCACCCCCTCAGATTGCAGTGATAGAAGCTCAAGGGCCGGTATTAGAGAACATCAACCTTACAGCCACAGAGGTATGAAAAGCGCTGATGGATTTAGATGGTTCATAAAGCTACAGGTCCTGATGACATATCCCCTCATGTGCTTAAAAAATGGCGCAAAACACAATATCAGTGGCACTAAGTATCATATTTAAGGAGTCATTGGAGTCGGGGGAGATTCCAAGATGCTGGAAACAAGCAAATGTGATACCTATCTTCAAAAAGGGAAGGAGGGATACGGCTCTGAACTATAGACCAGTTTCCTTGACCAGCATAGTTTGCAAACTTATGGAGAAACTACTAAGGAAACATATCTCTCTTCACTTGGAATCCTTCAACTTTTTGTCAGTGAGGCAACATGGCTTCAGAGAAGGAAGATCAACAGTAACAAACTTATTAGAATTTTATGATGAGGTAAGCCAAATCTTACAGGAAAGAGAGGGCTGGGCAGATTGCATATTCCTAGACTTCCAGAAAGCGTTTGACACTGTTCCACATGGGAGACTTATTAAGAAGCTGCAATCAATGGCTAGAATAGGTGGAAATGTCTTGGAATGGATAAAAACTTACTTAGAAGGAAGGGAACAGAGGGTTAGAGTAAGACACTCAGTGTCTGAATGGAGAAGAGTTAGTAGTGGAGTCCCACAGGGTTCAGTTTTAGGGCCACTTTTGTTCCTTGTATATGTAAATGACCTACCAGAGTGTGTAAATTCATTCATGAATATGTTTGCAGATGATGCAAAGATTGTGAAGAAAGTAAAAAACGAGAACAATGGTAGAGAACTTCAGGAGGATCTAAATAATCTGCATGAGTGGTCAGAAAAGTGGCTAATGAAATTCAATACCTCAAAATGTAAGGTAATGAAAATGGGTACAAGTGCAAGAAGGCCCAAGCTTGACTACTCGGTGGCTGGAGTACAACTTCAAGAGACAGAAAATGAGAGAGATCTAGGAGTAAACATACTGGCAGATTTGTCTTCAGAAATACATATAAATGGCGTAGTAAGGGCAGCATATGCATTCTTATCAAATGTAAGGGTAGCCTTCAGGCACATGGACAAGGAAATGTTCTGAAATATTTATGTAACCTATGTGAGGCCAAAACTCGAATATGCAGCCCCCTTTTGGAATCCGCACTTGAAAAAGCACATAGCTAAGCTTGAAAAAGTTCAAAGACATGCCACGAAACTGGTGCCAGAAATACGCAATCTCGGTTATGATGAGAGGCTGAGGGAATTAGACTTGCCATCACTCGAAGCTAGAAGAGTAAGGGGGGATATGGTGACAGTCTTTAAATTCCTTCATGGTTATGATAGAGTGGATAGGGATCAATATTTCGATATGGCTGGCTCTAGAACTAGAGGTCATAGTTTGAAGCTTCGGAAGAAAACTTGTTTGCAGGATGTAAGGAAATACTTTTTCAGTGTAAGAGTAGTTGATAATTGGAATTCGCTAAGCGAGGAGGTAGTTAATGCTACCTCAATCCATAGTTTTAAGGACAGGTATGATAAGTATCACTAAGTCTAAAAATGGAACCGATCAGGAGACGGGAAGATACGAGCTTTGGGCTCTTTCCCG
>JAXCGZ010020473.1:0-2500 GCA_037179515.1 Halocaridina rubra
GAGGTAGGGTGGTTATGAATAGGTTAGTGCTTATTAGAAAAATCATAAAAAGAAAAACAGAATTAATAAGTAGAGTAGAATAGAATAGGTTAGACATGCTGAAAATATAATTCAAAAATGGAGCTGCCTCGTGTGTGCCAGTAGGCATGTTGCAGTGTCCTCTATTCTTATGTTCTTATGTTCTTATCGTACCTGTCCTTAAAACTATGGATTGAGATAGCATTAACTACCTCCTCGCTTAGCCAATTCCAATTATCAACTACTCTTACACTGAAAAAGTATTTTCTTACATCCTGCAAAGAAGTTTTCTTACGAAGCTTCAAACTATGACCTCTAGTTCTAGAGCCAGCCATATCGAAATATCGATCCCTATCCACTCTATCATAACCATGAAGGAATTTAAAGACTGTTACCATATCCCCCCTTACTCTTCTAGCTTCGAGTGATGGCAAGTCTAATTCCCTCAGCCTCTCATCATAACCGAGATTGCGTATTTCTGGCACCAGTTTCGTGGCATGTCTTTGAACTTTTTCAAGCTTAGCTTTTTCAAGTGCGGATTCCAAAAGGGGGCTGCATATTCGAGTTTTGGCCTCACATAGGTTACATAAATATTTCTGAACATCTCCTTGTCCATGTGCCTGAAGGCTACCCTTACATTTGATAAGAATGCATATGCTGCCCTTACTACGCCATTTATATGTATTTCTGGAGACAAATCTGCCAGTATGTTTACTCCTAGATCTCTCTCATTTTCTGTCTCTTGAAGTTGTACTCCAGCCACCGAGTAGTCAAGCTTGGGCCTTCTTGCACTTGTACCCATTCTCATTACCTTACATTTTGAGGTATTGAATTTCATTAGCCACTTTTCTGACCACTCATGCAGATTATTTAGATCCTCCTGAAGTTCTCTACCATTGTTCTCGTTTTTTACTTTCTTCACAATCTTTGCATCATTTGCAAACATATTCATGAATGAATTTACAGACTCTGGTAGGTCATTTACATATACAAGGAACAAAAGTGGCCCTAAAACTGAGCCCTGTGGAACTCCACTACTAACTCTTCTCCATTCAGACACTGAGTGTCTTACTCTAACCCTCTGTTCCCTTCCTTCTAAGTAAGTTTTTATCCATTCCAAAACATTTCCACCTATTCTAGTCATTGATTGCAGCTTCCTAATAAGTCTCCCATGTGGAACAGTGTCAAACGCTTTCTGGAAGTCTAGGAATATGCAATCTGCCCAGCCCTCTCTTTCCTGTAAGATTTGGCTTACCTCATCATAAAATTCTAATAAGTTTGTTACTGTTGATCTACCTTCTCTGAAGCCATGTTGCCTCACTGACAAAAAGTTGAAGGATTCCAAGTGAAGAGAGATATGTTTCCTTAGTAGTTTCTCCATAACTTTGCAAACTATGCTGGTCAAGGAAACTGGTCTATAGTTCAGAGCCGTATCCCTCCTACCCTTTTTGAAGATAGGTATCACATTTGCTTGTTTTCAGCATCTTGGAATCTCCCCTGACTCCAGTGACTTTTTAAATATGATACTTAGTGCCACTGATATTGAGTTTGCGCATTTTTTAAGCACATGAGGGGATATGTCATCAGGACCTGTAGCTTTATGAACATCTAAATCCATCAGCGCTTTGCATACCTCTGTGGCTGTAAGGTTGATGTTCTCTAATCCCGGCCCTTGAGCTTCTATCACTGCAATCTGAGGGGGTGGGGTATTTTCTACTGTAAATACTGACTGAAACTCCTTGTTCAATTCTTTGCAGATCTCTTCATTCGTCTCAGTGATGCTTCCATCCGCTCTCTTTAGCCTTAAAACCTGTTCTTTTACCTTCAGTTTTCCTCTGATAAAGCTGTGGAAAAGCTTGGGATTTTCTTTAGCCTTCCTGGTGATATCCCTCTCATAGTCTATCTCTGCCTCTCTCCTTTTACTTAGGTAGTCATTTCTTGCTCTTTTGTAGGTTTGCCAGGCATATATGTTTTTTCTCCTCCTATACCTTTTCCAGCATTTGTCTCTCCACTCCTTAGCTCTTTTACACCTATTATCAAACCATTTCTCTCTGGCATGAATTACACCTACATTGGTGACAGGTATGCAGCAATCTACTATCTTCCCATATTTCTCACAAAAGATGTCATACATTTCTTGTACAGATTTGTTGTAAAATAAGGTTCTCCAGTCAATAACTCCAAAAAGTTCATTCATTTTGATGTAATCTCTTTTCGGATAGTTCCTCCTCATGTCCTCAGTGCCTCTACTCTCAGGAAGAATATCTTCAATGATATACTCCATCAACAACACACAGTGGTCACTCTTTCCAATTGGTGGTTCATGCTCAATTTTTTCAATATCCAACACATTATCTGTGAACACTAGATCAAGTAGTGATGGCTCATCCCCACCCCTGGCCCTTGTTGGTTCCATTACATGTTGGTGTAGGAAATTCCCTTGTACGCAATCTAGGAATCTTGCCCCGAATGAGTCCTCACC
>JAXCGZ010020473.1:7500-10565 GCA_037179515.1 Halocaridina rubra
AGAAATCTACCATATGAGGACAGATTAAAAAAACTTAATCTACATTCTCTAGAGAGGCGAAGAGTTAGGGGGGATATGATTGAAGTGTATAAATGGTTTAATGGATTTAAGCTTGATAAATTTAGGTTCAGAAGGGAAATTGGTAAAAATTGGTTTGGTAATAGAGTAGCTGATGCATGGAACAAGCTTCCTAGTATGATAGTAAATGCCAATACCTTAGACACCTTCAAATGTAGATTAGATAGACATATGACAGAGGTAGGGTGGGTATGAATAGGTTAGTGCTTATTAGAAAAATCATAAAAAGAAAAACAGAATAAATAAGTAGAGTAGAATAGAATAGGTTAGACATGCTGAAAATACAATTCAAAAATGGAGCTGCCTCGTGTGTGCCAGTAGGCATGTTGCAGTGTCCTCTATTCTTATGTTCTTATGATTAACAAGGGAGATATTAATAAAGTTTTAAAAATTCATGATCAAACCAGAACTCGTAATAATGGATTTAAGCTTGATAAATTTAGGTTCAGAAGGGAAATTGGTAAAAATTGGTTTGGTAATAGAGTAGCTGATGCATGGAACAAGCTTCCTAGTAGGATAGTAAATGCCAATACCTTAGAAACCTTCAAATGTAGATTAGATAGACATATGACAGAGGTAGGGTGGGTATGAATAGGTTGGTGCTTATTAGAAAAATCATAAAAAGAAAAATAGAATAAATAAGTAGAGTAGAATAGAATAGGTTAGACATGCTGAAAATACAATTAAAAAATGGAGCTGCCTCGTGTGTGCCAGTAGGCATGTTGCAGTGTCCTCTATTCTTATGTTCTTATGTTCTTATGTTCTTCTTCTTCTTCTTCTTCTTCTTCTTCTTCTTCTTCTTCTTCTTCTTCTTCTTCTTCTTCTTCTTCTTCTTCTTCTTATTTCTCCTCCTCCTCCTCCTTCTCCTTCTCCTCCTCCTCCTCCTTCTTCTTCTTCTTTTTTTCTTCTCCTTTTTCTTCTTTTTCTTCTTTTTACTTATCAACACCTTTATTGCATGTTTCTATAGGGTAGCTGATTGTCATTAACCTCTTGGAGGCTTGCGTTTGACTATCTCCAAGAGATTTACAGCAGGATGTCAGTTTTAATATATAGCCTTACCTATTTACCTGGGCATGGGACCTGCGCCATATTGAGCTGACTTGTACCCCCCGGTGGCGGGATTAAATATAACATTTAACATCATCAATACCATCATCATCATCATCATCATCATCATTATTTTAATTATAATTATCATCATAATCATAATTTCCTTACTTGTAATCATAAAGCTTACAATCATTGCCGTAGACATAAATATATCAGTTTAAGGATAATTTATCATTATTAGTTACTGAAGCATAATCGTAATTATCGTCATAATTATCATCATAATTATCATCATAATTATCATGACAATTATTTTTATCATAATAACAATAACAATAACTATGCACATATCAATTATGAGATAATTTATCACTACTAATTACCTAAATATCATTATAAATATCACCCTCCTGCTCATCACACTAATTATCATAATAATTATCACTATAATGATTATCATAATAATCATTATATGAATCCAATAACCTGTCTAATCTCATTAAGATATTCCATAAGGTATCGTTTTCAAGATACGAGATCTGGAAGCCAAGATTCTGTTTATCATTATGCAAATTAGAGAGAGAGAGAGAGAGAGAGAGAGAGAGAGAGAGAGAGAGAGAGAGAGAGAGAGAGAGAGAGAGAGAGAGAGAGAGTATAACAGCTAGATAGACAATGAGTAGCATGTATTGTGAATTTGCGAGTGTGTGTGTGTGTGTGAGTGTGTGTGTGTGTGTGTGTTAATGTGTGTATGACTATGTGTATGTGTGTGTGTGTGTGTTTGAGAGAGAGAGAGAAGTTATATAGGCAGAGAGATTAATAAATAGATAAAGAGAAAAAGCAATATGCATTGTGTATTTGCGTGTGTGGGTGTGATTGTGTGTGAGTATGTATGTGTGTTAAGGTGTGTGTGTGTGTGTGTTTGTGTATGTATGTGAAAAGAGAGAGAGAGAGAGAGAGAGAGAGAGAGAGAGAGAGAGAGAGAGAGAGAGAGAATGTATATGAAAACATTATTGTTCTTGTGTGTGTGCGCACTTGAGAGAGAGAGAGAGAGAGAGAGAGAGAGAGAGAGAGAGAGAGAGAGAGAGAGAGAGAGAGAGAGAGAGAGAGAGAGAGAGAGAGAGAGAGAGAGAGAGAGAACGTATATGAAAACATTATTGTTCTTGTGTGTGTGCGCGCTTGAGAAAGAGAGAGAGAGAGAGAGAGAGAGAGAGAGAGAGAGAGAGAGAGAGAGAGAGTAATAATAATAATAATAATAATCCTTTATTCCAATGTACATTGGGTATTTAAATAAGATACATATATATTCCAGATAGACATCTGTGGTGTACGATATAGACATACTAAAACAAACAAATCATAAAGATGAGTGTACCATTAAAATTTACAAGTAAAATCTTCCTTTAAGAGCAACTTCTTAAGATTATATTTAAAAGTATACACTGAACCAGCATTTTTTAGTTCTCTGGGAAGCTGATTATATAAATGAGGTCCACGAATGTTTATATCTCTTGAGCCAATATCAGTTTTAGACCTTCGTACTAATAAATCTTCCCCTTGACGGGTAGTTAACCCGGTAACTGAGCTTACTGTAGAAAAATTATACAAGCAATCAGGAATATTGTTTCTTAGTATATTAAAAACAAAGGTACATATATCAAAAACATATTTATCTCTAATCTTTATCCATTCTAGATCTTTTAAAACAGGAGAGATGTGCTCGTATTTTCTTACATTGCCAACAGCCACTCGTGCTGCAAAGTTTTGTAACTTTTGTATTCTTTGTAATTGAGTCTTATTTGTACATCCCCAAACTTTGAGACAGTAATTAATTAAACTCATAGCTAAGGACTGGACAATTATTATACGAGTTGATGTTTCAAATGAGTCTTTTACCCTATTTAGATATATTAGAGTACCCATTACTTTTTTATAAATTT
>JAXCGZ010020474.1:5000-10522 GCA_037179515.1 Halocaridina rubra
TATTTTTTTACCCCGACCGGGACTCGAACCTAGGACTTATGATTACTAAGTCAAGGCGCTGCCACTACACCACAGAAGGTGTAAAAGGAATCCAACCTTATAGCTTATATCTGCTATACTTAGGAATGAACGCATTCTAACTGAATGCCACTATGTTCATATTACAGATTCCCCAACCTCACTCGTGGCTTCATTTTAGCATTTAATTCAATTCCCAATCTCATTCGGGCCATGAAATTATCAAATAAGCACATTACATATGTGAAAACATGAATCATTTTTTTACCCCGACCGGGACTCGAACCTAGCACTTATGATCACTAAGTCAAGGCGCTACCACTACACCACAGAAGGTGTAAAAGGAATCCAACCTTATAGCTTATATCTGCTATACTTAGGAATGAACGCATTCTAACTGAATGCCACTATGTTCATATTACAGATTCCCCAACCTCACTCGTGGCTTCATTTTAGCATTTAATTCAATTCCCAATCTCATTCGGGCCATGAAATTATCAAATAAGCACATTACATATGTGAAAACATGAATTATTTTTTTACCCCGACCGGGACTCGAACCTAGGACTTATGATTACTAAGTCAAGGCGCTACCACTACACCACAGAAGGTGTAAAAGGAATCCAACCTTATAGCTTATATCTGCTATACTTAGGAATGAACGCATTCTAACTGAATGCCACTATGTTCATATTACAGATTCCATAACCTCACTCGTGGCTTCATTTTAGCATTTAATTCAATTCCCAATCTCATTCGGGCCATGAAATTATCAAATAAGCACATTACATATGTGAAAACATGAATCATCTTTTTACCCCGACCGGGACTCGAACCTAGGACTTATGATTACTAAGTCAAGGCGCTACCACTACACCACAGATGGTGTAAAAGGAATCCAACCTTATAGCTTATATCTGCTATACTTAGGAATGAACGCATTCTAACTGAATGCCACTATGTTCATATTACAGATTCCCCAACCTCACTCGTGGCTTCATTTTAGCATTTAATTCAATTCCCAATCTCATTCGGGCCATGAAATTATCAAATAAGCACATTACATATGTGAAAACATGAATTATTTTTTTACCCCGACCGGGACTCGAACCTAGGACTTATGATTACTAAGTCAAGGCGCTACCGCTACACCACAGAAGGTGTAAAAGGAATCCAACCTTATAGCTTATATCTGCTATACTTAGGAATGAACGCATTCTAACTGAATGCCACTATGTTCATATTACAGATTCCCCAACCTCACTCGTGGCTTCATTTTAGCATTTAATTCAATTCCCAATCTTATTCGGGCCATGAAATTATCATATATATATATATATATATATATATATATATATATATATATATATATATATATATATATATATATATATATATATATATATATATATATATATATATATATCAAATTAAATAAATAACTGAATAAATGTCTTTTTGGACAGTTTGAGCCCAAGTTCAGATTGCAAGGTGTATAAAAATCACAAAAAATATCGCAAGGGGGAATTAGATTGAAAGGAACTTTGAAGGTTAGCTATCTATACACTAAAAAAATATAAAAAGTTTAAAGATGTTGATAGTATCCTTTCACGGGGGTAAACACATAGAGATTTGAGAGTCAGAGAGAGCTTTGATGCCATATTCAAATTTATTCATTATGCAACCCATGCCGTAAACAAATGAAATTAAGGCAATTTTGAGTCATTTTTGTACCACATGTTTTCCTCTGAAGTGTTAAAAGGTCAAAAACCTCTGAGGATATAAACATACAGTATACTGAAAAATATCTTTAACATGCAAATTAGAAATCAAAATTTTTTCAAGGTCTTCGTGGATTTTTCTTCATCTAATATGAATCATCTACCAGTATGTTGAATATAATTAGAAAAAGAATAAAAAAAACTTCTTTTATTATTATTGATATTATTATTATTACTATTATTATTATTATTATTATTATTATTATTATTATTATTATTATTATTATTATTATTATTACTATATATTATTATTATTATTAATTATTTTTAATTCATTCATTCATTTATTTATTTAACTATTATTATTATTATTACTATTATTATTATCATCATTATTATAGTGTTTTTGTTATTATTACTGGATGTATATAATTCAGTGGTTTCTTTTAATCGAACTAAAATTTAAATAAAATATGCACGATCAAAATAATAACAAAATTGTTTATTAGAGATAAGTGTCAATGTGAAAAGGCTGTATTCCCCTTTAATGTGTGTGCGGAAAAGTCAAAGCAACACCTTGACTCTTCAAGGTAGGAAAACATGAATGAGGGTTTCAAAGTCCCCTTTCTCCGCCCCATATAGTAGACTTTTACGACACACAGGTGAACACGGAGAACGTACTCTTTTCTAAAGAGGAAAAAAATAAAGTAAAATGTATAAATAAGCTTCATTTGACAGAGGTCATCCATAGTAGATCTACATAAATAGCTCAGCGTATCTGAGCCTGGCTATCAAACACAGAATTGCGAATCCAAATTCCCAGTTCAGTTTCGACAGCAGAGCTTCGCCCTTCCCTCTTCATATCAGAGGGAGAGGTCTGTCATGCTCATCGTGTAGTAGTCCTGCTATCTCAGCAAGCAAGTATACCATTAGATGGCTAAAGATAATGGATAAACAGGATCCTAAGCAGTGAACATGCGTGTACACCATTAAGCTTTCCATATTAGAGGTTTAGGCATGCTATAGATATGTCAATGACCTCTTGCTAAGAAAGCAGAAATCACTGCCAAAAATTAAAATGGTATCAAGAACTATGTATAAATAGACAATTAACACACACATGTACAATTGCCGTAACCTCCCTTGTAAGAGGTGTTATGGCCAAGTCAAAGCACGCAATCATTCACCATAAAACCAATTCACCCCATCTCTCATTTCTTACTCCTCAGTGATATAGGGTTACTACAATTCTCCCCTAGGCTACCACCGTTCTTGCGTTATCCACAGTGTAAGTGTGCGATAATCTTCTGTCGTGGGGACCCACAACCGTAGCTGGATAACTATCCATACCCACCCGTCCCAGCTTCCAGCAAGTGTGTTAGATATTCCTTTGAGCCGCGTCATCTATCCAAAATCTCACTAAACACATCCCTATTTCTTGTACTCTCTCTTCCCTGCTCCATTAACGTACCACATGCATCCAGTGTTTCTTTCACCTCTACCATCCATAAACAATCAAATAAATAAATAAATAGATCGATATTGAATTACATAAATAAAAATAAGCTTGGTAAAATATTCCCTTTATTTAGAGCACTGTATTTAATTCACTCTTCCATAAAAGAAAACAAACAAACATGCAAATATTACTTCATAGAAATCAAATGTCAGCCAATGGTAATAAAATATTATAACTGTATTTATAAAAAAAAATACGTATTTTTATTTTAATGAGAGATGCCTGTTGCCTCATCAAAAGCTAATATCAAACAGGTTTGGGGGAACAATATCACGGCTGATGTAAACACGCGAATAAAAATGTATCCACAACATCATTCAAAAACAATTCGCAGAAATAATTCCCATTTAGTTTTAATGGATACTGAATGCATATGTGTATGGTGTACATTCTAAAGCATACACACACAGCATTACATACTGCGTATTAATTTTAATATAGATAGATGTTAACACAGAAATGGGAGACAAGGTGATAAATGAACTCGTAGGTGAAAAACATAAACAATATATGAATATTATCATTATGAAATGTGAAGCTTATTCGAGATCATTGCTCATATTTATTCCTATTCCCATAAATAGATAAGTTACAAATCTCTTAATATCCCTTCCCATCTGGCGAGTCACAGCACTCTATAGCTCTATTTCTCATTACTATGTTTTCTTCGTGCCCAGGCCCGATGAGGGTAGTGTTTTTTTTTTCACACTCGTAATTTTTTTTTTTTAAACTTTCGGTGTAAGTGTTTTTTTTCTTTTGTAGAACAACCAACATTACTGAGAGCAAATTAACTGAGTTAATTATATAAAACCACTATGACTATGAACTCCAAACGTACCTTTCAAAGGTTGAAAAAATTCGGCTCGATTAGATATCGACGTAAAAACACAGAGAAATTTCTACTAAGCCAAATGGAAATCAGAACACAATTCTCGCTAAACAAATGAAAAAAAAAGCTAAATACTAAGCTAACAGCCCATGTTCTTCACAGTCTTTTTAGATACCAGAATTCTGAAGACTGGGAAAGGTATTTCATGCCTAACAGTAGTTTCACATGAAGGGCTATCTGAACATTCTTCTAACTGAAAATGTAAATAACTAATATTAAAACAAAAACAAACACAAGAAATACTATAAAACTATAACAAGCATTATGATATTCACATTATATATAGGGAAGATAGAGGAGTTTTTATTTTATTTTTTTATTTCATAAGTCATTAATGCCACATTGATACAAAACACCCACCAACCTCTTAACCTCATGACTCCCCTACAAATACGATGTCAACATGCATGACCAGGTAAATATATCAGTGTATATATTCGCCAAGAGGAGGGATGGAGATGTTACAAAAACAATGGGCCTCCTGTTCCACAAATTATGCTGATAGCAGCTACCCAACACTACTCGTTACGTCACAGTGAGAAATAATGCCACACATGAATCCCGCCTATTCCCTGTCATTCAGGTACAGTGTTACTTCAATTGCACTGGGTTTATCCTCCAAACATTATGTGATGCCATCCAGCGAAAAATACATCACAAAATCATTATCAATTACATGTCTACGTTTTAATAAAATGGAGTTGGAGTTCTGTATCAATGCACTGCATTTCTGCTGATGTTTACAGAATTCAGAAATATGCCTGAAATAGTGTACTCACCTTATCCTCAGCGCTGGAACTCATCTCGTAGGATAAGTCACCTATGCGTTCATACTGTATAACAGTACACACACGAGGTAATACACGAGAGAATACGAACACTTTCACAATTTTTCACAATCTGAAAGTACATAAAATAACCGTTAGGGTACATAATAATAATAATAATAATAATAATAATAATAATAATAATAATAATAATAATAATAATAATAATAATAATAATAATAATAATAATAATAATAATAATAATAATAATAATAATAATAATAATAATAATAATAATAATAGTCATTATCACATAATGTACACGTACACAAAATATAATATATTAATGTATCCATACCACTCAGGAAACGAATTTAGAACCTCTGAAATTAAATAGAGGCCGTTCCCATAGGACTAAAATCTCCGTGGCAAAAGGGTAGCGTCTGCGACTCTGAGGCGGCAGGTCGAGGGTTCGCGCCCCTTTACGGACTGAGGTTAGTAAGGGCATACACTCAGGGTAACGATTACATCTACCAAAACAAGTCCTTCGTAAGAAGGCAATCGTCCTAGCCCTTAGAAGAAAAGGGAGTTCGCGACGTAAAACCGAA
>JAXCGZ010020475.1:2500-10486 GCA_037179515.1 Halocaridina rubra
GCCAAAAAATGCACATTTTACGTACCCCAGAATTACATCAATCACGAACAAATATCAAACTCATCTCATATATGATAAAAAAATTACTTAATAAATACTGCATGCAGTACAGTACGCCTGACCACAAGACAATAGAGCGCGGTGCAGGACAGCACAGCAAGACACAGTATACATCGCAGCGAAATACATTTAAGAAATTAAAGTGTGCAGAGTCGCGCCCCACAGAGAGAGAGAGAGAGAGAGAGAGAGAGAGAGAGAGGAGAGAGAGAGAGAGAGAGAGAGAGAGAGAGAGAGAGAGAGGAGAGAGAGAGAGAGAGAGAGAGAGAGAGAGAGTCAAAGTCAAAAACTTTATTCCATCAAAAATGGCTATTACATGATAATTAATCTAATTACAAATTACAATGTAAAATGTCAAAATAAAACAAATGAAATTTGCAAAGCACAAAATCAAAATATATACACATTAAAATAAGCATACGTACACTTCGTCTACCCAATGGGAGGATAATAATGAGACTAAAATCACTTATTAAGTAGGTGATTTAAAAGATGAGATTTAAATGAGGGTAATGTTTGGCAGCTTCTTAAGTTTGCGGGTAAAGAGAGAGAGAGAGAGAGAGAGAGAGAGAGAGAGAGAGAGAGAGAGAGAGAGAGAGAGAGAGAGAGAGAGAGAGAGAGAGAGAGAGAGAGAGAGAGAGAGAGAGAGGAGAATCCCTCCTTTCGACTTCATTAAAAAAAGAAAAAAAGGAAGAAATGGAGTTAAGGGAAAAACATGATAAAGAAGCATTTTATTTATGGTTTAGGGGAAGTCCCACCCAGCACAACATTAGTTGGATAGGGCTAAGGGTAGAAGAGTATCTTTGAGAAAATGAACTTCGATATGGCTGATTTATTTTAATGGGACTACGAATTAAGTATATTTTCTTCTTTATTCGAAGCCCGAGATAAATAAGATGCTGTTCCACCTGATTAAACACACATTTGTATTCAGGAAAATTCAGTTCATGTTGTAATAGACGTGTGGGGCAAATGCTATATTAGAATCTTGATGAAAGTGAGTCCTGGTAGGGGTTAAATTACTCTTTTCACAAGTTACCAGATTTTTTTTTCATTACATATCAAAAGAGTATCTTATGAAGATTCTATTCCAGTACTGTTTGGACTCAGCTGTTAGTGAATCCATGAAGCCTCCAAAGCCAACGCTTTATGCCTTATTGGCAATAAAATTTTGTAAGAAAAACCTCCAGGAGTCGAATACGGACCCTGAATGTTAAATGCTTTTTTCATTCAAAATCTCTTGAAGTACCCAAGAAAGACGAAGTATTTATTATTATTATAATCTATTATTATTATTATTATTATTATTATTATTATCATATTTTGACAGTAATCATTCATTAATTTTGTAACCAAAATCGTTAGAAGGAGTCAAGGAAAAGTAAATGAAATAAAAAGATATATAATATTCATCTATTTCAGCAGAATCTTACTATTCCTATTCCATGAAGAGGCCAAATGGAAGATTCCCGTTGGCAAGAAATCATTCCTGACAGGATTCCATTCCGAAGACAGAACGCCATGAGAGAAGTGATATTTGGTAGATGGATAAATGCCTTGCATCATAAATAAAAAATTTTCATTGTTTTTCATTACTTTTTTATATTCATTGTTTTTCTGCACTAGAGTGATTTAGGATTTACTGAAAGTCTCTCAGTGGAATAGGTTATGCATTGAACTTCAAATATCCGAAGCGTATCCGGCGAGGCAATATAAATGAAATCTATTCTCCAGGGAAAAAGCTTATGTAACGAGCTTTGTGCCTCTGAGCTAAATCCGAGCATGGAATATAAATAGGATATCGAAGTTCATTTAATTTGTAGAAGGTCTCGAAAGGTCAAACTGAAATATATATATTTAAAACCTAAGGACTTATAATGATATTTTAACATTTAAAAAAGATGATTTTATTGGTCCTCTCGTGATATGAAAGATTATTTTAAATTTAACTAGGAAGTCGAAACTGGACATCGAAACCCAATTGATTTATAGAATGACTGTCTAAACAGCAAAAGCAAAACATAACTAATATTCTAAGGGCTATGAATGTTATTTTATAATTCCAAAAGAGTTTACATAAGTCTGCCTGTGCACAAGAAATTCCTATTGAATCAAACTACGAGTTCATTCCCAGGAAATTACATCAAACGAATAGCGACACCCATTTCAATTTTAATTTGACAAATTCTCTTCTCAAAAGTCACACAATGATTTATTTCAGACAGAGAGAGAAATGACGAAACTTATAATGAATATATTAGAATTTAAATAGAATATTTTCTAGGTCTTCCTATTAAATAAAAGTATATATTGAACTTACTTTAACTAGAGTATATATATATATATATATATATATATATATATATATATATATATATATATATATATATATATATATATATATATATACCTTGGCCGTTTCCCCCTTAATTGGGGGGTAGCCGACATCAAAAAAGGAAAACAGTTTGGGGAGAAGTTATTCTCCCCTCTACTCCCCTCCTTCTTTGACGTCTCACAGGAGGTTGGTACAAGGGGGGGAGATTCCTAGTCCCCCCGCCCCGTCCACTTTTAGTCGCCTTTTACGACACGCAGGGAATACGGTGAGGCTATTCTTTGATATTGTGCCCGCCCCACAGGGCACAGGATATATATATATATATATATATATATATATATATATATATATATATATATATATATATATATATATATATATATATATATATATATATATATATATATATATATATATATATATATATATATATATATATATATATATATATATATATAAAAGTTTATATTCACTGCACCATACGTAATTGTATATTATTTTTTTTGAGACTTAATATTTATATTCTCAACTGCATCTTTACAAGGTAAGACCCAACCTCTGGTGGGTGGCCCATTCAAGAATCCACTGGGGGGACAATCAATCTCAACTTAGTGCCGGTTCCAAGCCCAGATCACGGTAAGCGTCGGTGCCAGGAAGATCATGCGACCGTAAAATTAAGCTATACCAACACAAGCTCCAACAGGGTAGTGCAAACAGCGACCCAATAAAACATAGGGAAAATGCTGCTGGGATGGAAGTAGCAGCTCACCTAGGAGGTCCATAGATAAAAAAAAAAAAATCTATTTATAATATATTAACAAATTTATAAAAATCTATCAATATATAAGGCGTCTGTCTTAATTTTGAAGCATATTTAAAAGCATTTACAAAAATATCAAGCAATGTTCATGAAAGAATGACATCCCCCCAAAAAAAAATCAATAAATACTGTATATATTCAAGCCAAATTTAATGAAACTTCAAAAAACATTATCATACATGACTAGACGTAACAAAACTATTATGCAAATTACACTTAAGAATGAATATACAGTATATATCTCAAAAATTGCTGTTTTTTTAGATGCTAGAATACAAAATAAGTAAAAAATCTAATGACTAAAAACCATATTTTCATACTTTAAAGGAATTCTATCTATTCTATATACCTTGGCTGTTTCCCCCTTTAATTGGGGGGTAGCCGACATCAAAGAAAGAAAACAATAAGGGGATTACTTTGCTCTATGGGCAATGACGAGGGAGCTAGCGACCGTTCAGATGGCACTGCTGGAGTGCCACAGCCCATCCTCCCGGCTCTTCCACAACCTGTGTCGCTTCACAACTGCCAACTCCTCCTACTGCCCCTGCCACAGGGCTATCTCTGTAAGATGCAGCCCCGTGGTAACAGCAGATGCCCATCAGCGCTGCGTCACAATCGCTCGCCACTCATTCCTATTCCTAGTACGCTCACTTGCTTCCCTCACATCCATCCTCCTATCATTCAGGGCTCTCCTCACTCCATCCATCCATCCAAACCTAGGCCTCCCTCTAGCATTTCTCCCATCAACTCTCGCATGCATCACCTTTATCAGCAGTCTTTCATCATCCATCCTTTCCACATGGCCAAACAAACTCAGAACATTCATATCTATTCTGGCTGCAATTTCTCTCCTCACACCCGTTCTTGCTCTCACCACTTCATTCCTAACCCTATCCAACCGAGATACACCAATCATACTCCTCAGGCATTTCATCTCAAACACATTTAGTTTCCGTCTCTCACTTACTTTCATACCCCATAACTCTGATTCATACATCACAGTTGGCACAACCACTTTCTCATACAAAACTTTCTTAACATTCATTTCCAACCCTCTATTCTTCATCACTCCTTTCAATGCACCCAACACTTTACATCCTTCATTCACTCTGTGACACACATCAGCTTCCACTCCACCATTTGCAGCTATAACCGAGCCTAAATACTTAAACTGATCAACTTCCTCAAGTGTCTCTCCATTCAACATAATATTCAATCCAGCACCATCCTCATTTCTTGTACACCTCATAACCTTACTCTTTCCCACAATCACTCGCAACTTCCTTCTCTCACACACCATTCCAAATTCTGACACTAACTGGCACAGCTTTTCCTCTGAATATGCCACCACCACAGTATCATCTGCAAACAGCAACTGATTCAGCTCCCACTCGTTATCATCCCCATCTACCATTCTCAAACCTCGATCACGCACTCGCTCATTCATCTCTCTTACGACTCCATCAATATACAAATTGAACAGCCATGGTGACATCACACATCCCTGTCTCAGTCCCACACTCACTGGAAACAACTCACTCACTTCATTCCCTACCCTAACACAAGTCCTACTCCCTTCATACAAACTCTTCACTGCATGCAACAATTTACCATTAATTCCATATAATCTCAAAACATTCCACATTGCCTCTATATCAACTCTATCATACGCTTTCTACAGATCCAAAAATGCAAAATACACATCCTTACCCTTTGCTAAATATTTCTCACATAACTGCCTAAATATAATAATCTGATCTATACAACCTCTACCTCTCCTAAAACCACTGCACTTCCGCGATCACATTTTCTGTCTTATCCCTAATCCTATTAACCAGTATCCTACCATACACTTTTCCTACCACACTCAACAAACTTATACCCCTAAAATTACTGCATTCATACATATCTCCCTTACCTTTGTATAGGGGCACTATACAAGCAATCACCCATTCCACTGGCACCACTGACAACATAAAGCATATATTAAACACTCTCACTAACCATTCCAATGCAGTCACAGCCCCTTCTTTCAACATCTCCGCTCTCACACCATCCATTCCTGGTGCTTTACCTGCTTTCGCATCATACAATGCCCTTTTCACCTCCTCTCTTAAAATCTCTCTCTCATTTTCATCTCCCATTACTGGCACTTGAACCCCTCCCACTGCCACTATAGCTGCCTCTCTATCTTCTTCAACATTCAGCAAGCACTCAAAATATTCTGCCCATCTTTTCCTTGCATCGTTCCCTCTTAACATCTGTCCATTCACATCTTTCACTGTCTCTTCCATCCTCGATCCACCCTTCCTTACTCTCTTCACTTCTTTCCAAAACTTCTTTTTATTCTCCTCATATGACCTACTAAAATACTGTCCCCACCTAACATTTGCCAACCTCTTCTCTTCCTCTACCTTCCGCTTGGCTTCCACATTTTTCTCCCTATATCTTTCATATTTCTCTGCGTGTCGTAAGAGGCGACTAAAAGTGGACGGGGCGGGGGGACTAGGAATCCCACCCTTGTATTAACCTCTTGCGAGACGTCAAAGAAGAAGGGGAGTAGAGGGGAGAATAACTTCTCCCCAAACTCTAGTTTTGGGGTGTCTAAATGTGCGTGGTTCTAGTACGATAGAGAGCAAAAGATGTGAGATTGGATATATGTTTGGTAAAAGGGGATGGGTGTATTGGCATTGTGTGAGACGAAGATGAAAGGAAAAGGAGAAGTGGCATTTGGTAATGTGACGGGTAGGGTGTCTGGGGTTGAAAGGAGGAGAGCGAGAGAAGGTGAATATATATTCAAATATCCTGTGATAAAGAGGCTGATATTGTTAACGATATTGAATTAAGTCCCAGAAAGTAATATAAATTTGATATGAAAGCCCAATTGCTTGACAGACAGACTAAGTTCTGGATGGCAAAATACAATATACTCAAGAATCCAAAGATTAAAAAAGATATTATCAAAAGAATGTCAATTGGAGTCATTCAGTTGAAATAAAAGGCTAATAATGAATTTATCTGTAAATATATTCCAAGGAAGGTAATATATATTAGATATAGTAGCCATTTTGTTCGTTTTAAATGCCATGTATTCCATAGTATAACATTATATATCCAGGGTTTCCTAAAAAATAAAAATTTAATATTTCCAAAGACCAGTAAATAAAATAAATAATACATAAATAAATAAAGAAAGAAAGAAAGAAAGGCGTAACTAAGCAAACAAATAAATAAATAAGACACAAAATAAATCAAAATCTCACAGGCCCTCCTTCAATAACTGTGAAACTAAATCCGAGCAAGCAATAGATATTGGATATCGAAGCCCTCTTGGTCAGCAGCAGAATGATCAAAAGAAATGTAAAAAAATAAATAAATAAATAAATAAATAAAAAATGAAAAGAAAAAGAAAATGCATTTATTTTTCCTTCTATTTCTAGTCTGCTTCGCTTTCAAACGATTCCATTCCGCTGGCAATATTGCACCAATACCAGAAGAAGTTTTTAAAAAGGCAGCCTTATGGGCCAAATATTCTTGAGGTGAATCACAGCTTATGATAAAAATGTTAAAAGCAAAAACTCCATGACACTTTTGTGGGCATGAAATTCAATGAGTGAATGATGTCATTATGAAGTCTTTTCAAAAACAAGTTTTTTTTTTCTTTTTTTAGAGAAAACTGAAGAGGAGACATGTTATGAAGCAATATTACGAGGTAAGTCTTTGATAGATACTCGCCTGTGAATGAACAGCAAAAACTGGTATCATTAAAGAGGATTTTTTTCATGGTAAAATTTTGTATGTTATTAGATGCAACAATAAGACAAGTATAAAAGCCTTTATACAATCCTGATTTTCTGAAGAAACTATTTCACCATTGACTCTGTGCATCTAATGGCATCCTCACTCTACTAATTAAGATGGCTGGGGTTACTCAACTGAAACATTAATAAACATACTTTATGTGGGCGGAAGCTCAGTGGTAAAGGGCGCAAGTAGGAAAGTGACGAGCTTGACATTCGCGAGTTCCATCTTACTGCGGGGCGTTAGGAAAAGAATCCCTCTTTAATCCCCTTTATAGTTCCAACCGATCTGTCCACCCTAATTTCAATGAAGGCTAAGTGTGACACAAAATGCATCAAGAAAATTTCCTTTATTCCAGGATCATCAATAACTTCATCTGGTAAAAGACTTTTGAGAAAAATAAATTTACTCCAACGACAGATCTAGAGTATTACACTTCCATTCACAAACAGCATTTCGGAATTCTTTTCCACCTCCTAAGTTTGCAAAGTCATCGAGATTTTGTTGATACCCAACTATCTATCTACTAATATATCTGTCAATCCATCCAGCCAGCCATTTACCTGTTCATCCATCCTCCAACTATATATTCATATATCCATCTATCCTCCAGCTATTTATTCATTAATCCATCTATCCATTAATCCATATATTTATCAAGGCCTCTCTCTCTCTCTCTCTCTCTCTCTCTCTCTCTCTCTCTCTCTCTCAAGGTGAAGGATTTAATGTGCATTTAATGTTCATTACTCTTGCAAGACTGTAATCCTTAATTAACTCTAATTGTATTCTTTTGCAGATTGCATATGAACATTGTAACAATGAAGTTGGCTTAATGAGATTTTCCAATAATAATAATAATAATAATAATAATAATAATAATAATAATAATAAATAATAATAATAATAATAATAATAATGATAATTATAATTATGAAGAAATATCAACAGCAATAACAAAAACAACAACAACAAC
>JAXCGZ010020476.1:0-10471 GCA_037179515.1 Halocaridina rubra
AAGACTAGAGATAAATATGTTTTTGATATATGTACCTTTGTTTTTAATATACTAAGAAACAATCTTCCTGATTGCTTGTATAATTTTTCTACAGTAAGCTCAGTTACCGGGTTAACTACCCGTCAAGGGGAAGATTTATTAGTACGAAGGTCTAAAACTGATATTGGCTCAAGAGATATAAACATTCGTGGACCTCATTTATATAATCAGCTTCCCAGAGAACTAAAAAATGCTGGTTCAGTGTGTACTTTTAAATATAATCTTAAGAAGTTACTCTTAAAAGAAGATTTTACTTGTAAATTTTAATAGTACACCCATATTTGAATACCCAATGTACGTTGGAAATAAAGTCTTATTATTATTATTATTATTATTGTAAATTTATGGACTGTCTTTGTTCGAATCTGGTAAGTGTAGTAGTAGTAGTAGTAGTAGTAGTAGTAGTAGTAGTAGTAGTAGTAGTAGTAGTAGCTTCCTCCGTGTTCTCCTGGGAATCTCCTCCTCTGTATTTTCTCTTCTCAAGGAGTCAGAGTATTTTGCCTTGACTCAGTCACTCCTCATATAAGGGGAAAATGGCTCATATATATATATATATATATATATATATATATATATATATATATGTATGTATGTATGTATGTATGTATGTATGTATGTATGTATGTATGTATGTATGTATGTATGTATGTATGTATGTATGTATGTATGTATGTATGTATGTATGTATGTATGTATGTATGTATGTATGTATGTATGTATGTATGTATGTATGTATGTATGTATGTATGTATGTATGTATGTATGTATGTATGTATGTATATATATATATATATATATATATATATATATATATATATATATATATATATATATATATACACACACACACATATACATATATATACATGAGCCATTTTCCCCTTATAAAGGGAGTGGCTGAGTCAAGTCAAAATACTCTGACTCTTTGAGAAGAGAAAATACAGAGGAGGGGATTTCCAGTCCCTCTGCTCCTTTACGTCTGATAATACATCAATATGAGGTTGTTAATAGCCGTTGTAAAAAAAAAAAATCCAGAAAAGCCGCGAGAGAGGTTGGAAAGTTGGTGCAAATCTTGGTCATGCAGTTACCAGAAGAGAATGCAAATTCTATAATTACCTTCATTGCTGCAGTCGGTCACTCCCTTGGTTCATTGTCAGAGTTACCTTGTGCAATTAGTTCGAAAGTTGCTCAAGAGCTAAGACATTCGAAAACTTCCATTTATTTCCACATATAATATTGTGTTTACATAAATGATGTTGAAAGTAGTATAAATAATAAAATGTCACTCGGCTGGATGTAAACATTTCCTGCTCCATCAGTCTACATAAACGTGTTTTTTTTTTTTTTTTTTTTTTTTTTTTTTTTTTTTTTTTTTTAAGGACACATTAATGTTTGTATATGATAATGTATCTCAGTTCTCGTGGAAGCCAAAAGTTCAGTTTTTTTCCGTATTAATATTTTATTCATATTTATTTATTTTCTCGACACTGGAAACCTTTGAGTAACTTTAATATATGATATTTTTAATTATTTTGCTAGACATATGGTATATTCTTTTATTTTTTATACAGAATGCGTGCTGACTAGTT
This sequence comes from Halocaridina rubra, assembly GCA_037179515.1. Taxonomy (NCBI): domain Eukaryota; kingdom Metazoa; phylum Arthropoda; class Malacostraca; order Decapoda; family Atyidae; genus Halocaridina; species Halocaridina rubra. Next base: position 1,629 of record JAXCGZ010020476.1, read on the forward strand.
CTCAATTACCAGTTACGAACTCAGCTGCACAATAAAGTAACTGTAATTTTGTAAAAAATATACTTCATCTTTACTATATTGCGAGTTCATTGAAACTATAGGCTTTCCCTGTTTACTTACGGGGTCGCTGTTTCTCCATAAATTCTTTAGAAATAGTGTTGGCTTTGGCTTGGCATTTTACGGTTTGATGTCATTCCTAACACCATATCTACCCATTAAGAGGGACTTGGAACGACACCGAACTGAACTAGTTTACTTACTTGGTGGCCTGATTATTGTATGTATGAGAACACTCGTTGCAACGATATAATATTCGGAAAAGCCTTCTCTTCAACAAAGAAAGAGACATAGATCAACTTATGACAAAGTATTGAATACTAAAGTCTCTATGCATAAGATCAGTACATCTGCAGATATATTTGCCCTGTTATACTTTCAGAAAGATACAGATTAATGGATAAACTTATAAAAATATTCGTAAAGTATGTACAAATGATCCCATATACAATTGTTTTATTCTAGAGTAAAGCGTAATGTACTCAACAAATATATATATATATTTTTTTTAATTCCATATAAATGCATCATATATTAGTAAGATGGAGGAAAATTACCCAGCATGATCTATGCCATGCATACTTATTTACAGGGCAATTTATTGAGCTTTATGAATGCATTAAGTGTATAAGTTTCTTAATTGGAGCTGGCGATTTTTTTTTTTTTTTGTCTTAAGTGTGACACCTGGATAGGCAAAGAAAACTGCCCTCATCGGGCCCGGGCACTTAGAAAGCATAAAACATAGAGAAACAGAGTTTATATTTATAGAGTAAATATCTGTGTAGTGAGGAAAGGTAAGTATGGAATTAATGTTTTTTTTTTTTTAAGGTGTGGTTTTAATGTATTGTCACCTTTTAAATTCCTTCCAGATCTTAGATATAAGAATATGCTATTTTTTAAGTAACATATGAAAAGAAAGAAATTATTGAAATATTTCTATTTAAAACCAATAAAAATAAAATAGAAAAGCACAAAGGCTAGATTAATGACATGCATTATTACCACTAGTTTCGTACCTGGTTTTGCAGTTCTAAAATTACTACCACCTTGGCCTTTTGACATCTGCGTCATTGCGTAAAAATGAATTATTGTCAAACGTAAACATAACAGAATATATATATATATATATATATATATATATATATATATATATATATATATATATATATATATATATATATATATATATATATAAAGTCATATTATCTTCTCCAATGCAGCCCATGGTTTCATTGCTTCTGCTTAATCGCCATATATTTTTTTATTTGTTTTTGAAACGATAATTAGCTATAAGTAGACAGATAGAGCAATCCAAAGATGAATATGGGTATATATATAGACTGATCTATTTGACTTAATTGGACTGGCCAGAAAAACTCGATATTAAGTCTTCCTTTAGTTACGGTTAATTTCCTATGGCTACATCAACACCGACTTTTCTGGTGTATTCATTACATATCTCTTATTATCCCTTCACATCTGACAAGTCACAACATTCCCAATCTCTGTTTCACTGTGCTTTATGTCATTTGGTGCTCGGGCAAGATGACGGCAATTTTCATTGCCCCTCCTGGTCTCACGCTCATACAAAGAAAGAAGAGGTAAATTCGTAGATATAAGCAAAGAAGGCAGACTGTGATGGATTGCCTAGTTACAGTAAATAAAAGAAAAAGAGTTCTCTTTGTACTGATATACCTCCCCCCTGCCTTTAAATTTCCTGTTCAATGTAAACGTATTACCTGTTCAATTAGCAGGTACCATATATGAAGTACACGACATTTTTGAGAGACAAGGAAATAAATAACAACAGATGGAATGTCTTCAACTAAGAAACGAATTAGTGCGTAGAATTATATTTTGATTAAAATTAAATAAAGCTTAAACCTTCAAATATGACTTAATTTCGTTTGTTAAGATTTTCAGCTGTTTCCTCGAGTAGTGATGCACTCTAGCAACATTAGAACTAAATGAATGACATATTCTTAGCGTCCTGAAGTATTTATTCTAAATCTGTTACTTCCAATCTTAACTGGAGAGTGTTAAAAACTTTTCGATTGCTCTCTTTTTTTCACTCACTGCAAATTCAGCCTTATGCCATTGCTCCGATCTAATAATAGGCCTGTAATTGTTTAAAATTATGATATTATTATTATTATTATTATTATTATTATTATTATTATTATTATTATTATTATTATTATTATTATTATTATTATCATTATTATTGCATGAATATATTTCTTTTTGTCCGTGCCACGACAAGACTTTGCAGCCATTGACATATGAAATTAGATCGTGTATGGGCTGGTTGTGGTCTGTCTGTCCGACTGATGGTTGATCGGATGATCACCAAGCAATGTATGATTTTCAGATTCGCAAAGTCAGCCAGTTCAGACCGAATCGTACCGTGGGTATGGAGATCGTGAGGCCAGCTCTCAGTTTAGTCACCAACAGCGTTGTGAGAGGAGCTTTGCCAAGCGACAGATTCCGGCAGAATTTATTCAGATTTATAAAAACAATGAGTGACTGTGGGAGATCGAAAGCAAAATGAAGAGGAGAGAGAGAGAGAGACGAATTATCTCTCTCTCTCTCTCTCTCTCTCTCCTCTCTCTCTCTCTCTCTCTCTCTCTCTCTCTCTCTCTCTCTCTCTCTCTCTCTCTCTCTCTCTAGCTTTTTTTTGTCAGTAGTTTATACGTCAAGAATGGGAGCTAAATTACAACATCAGCCTGACAGGGTTTATTCATTATCTCAAAATTATATAATTTGTAAAATAAATTCTGATGCAGGCGGTAAAAATGTATCTTTCTATCTTAATGTAAATAGAGAGAGAGAGAGAGAGAGAGAGAGAGAGAGAGAGAGAGAGAGAGAGAGAGAGAGAGAGAGAGAGAGAGAGAGAGAGAGAGAGAGAGAGAGAGAGGTTCCTATGAATGGTGACCGCTTTAATCCTTCAAGCTACCGACCTATCGGCCTGTGCTATCGCTAAAGTTTTCGAAACTTTGCTCAATTCTTACATCTTGAAACGTCATGAATCTAATTCCCTTATCTCCAATCACCAGCGCGGCTTCCGCAAGGCAAGATCCACTTGTGTCCTCCTGTTCTATCTTATTCATGTATGGTCATCTTCTCTGAGAAACTATGGGGAATCATTTAAGCCTTTGACAGAGTCTGGCACAGGGCTGTGTTGGCCACACTCCCTGCCTATGGCTTTACCCCTTCTCTTTGTTCTCTGGTTTCCAGTTTTCTTTCTAACCGTTTTATATCTGTGGTTGTTGACGGCACAACATGTAGCCCATTCCCTGTTACCAATGGTGTTCCACAGGCCTCTGCTCATTCACCTACTCTGTTCCATTTCTTCATCAACGATCTTCTTCAGTCCCCCATCTTCCTCTCTTCTTCGCGCCTTTGCCAGCGATCCTACCCTTCATTTTTCCTCTGCCTTTTCTTAACATCATTCATCTGCTACTCGTAACCTGTCCCGTATCACTCTTTCTTCTACTCTCAACTTCGACTTGCAGAGGGTATCTGAGTGGGGCACTCAGAATTTAGTTAAATTTAATGCCTTCAAGACAGTTTATGGCTATCTCTCTATTTTCTTCTCCTCCTGATAACCCTATTGTCTTCGAAACTAACGAAGTTTACCCTCCTAATCTGTTAACATATTAGGAATCCATATAGCCTTTAACATATATGAAACCACTTAATCAAATTTCTAAATCTGCATCCAAAAAATTGGGTTTTAATTCGTTCTCGTCATTTCTTTTCCTCTTTACAGGTACTTAAAATCTATGTATCTTATCCGTCCCTGATTAGAACACTTCTCGCACCTCTGGGGTGCTTCTTCATATACTTATCTCCTTGATAGGGTTGAATCTAAGGCAGTCAGACTCATTCTCTCACTTTTAATCTGGATTATATTTCTCTTCGGCGTAAGGAATCACCTCTTTCTCTTTTCTATTGCCACTACTTCCATTGCTATTTTGATGACTTGGCGAGTTACATTCCTCCCCCACTACCTAGGCCACGTAACACTCGCCAAGCGGCCTCGTCTCACAGGTACTGTGTGGAGATGTGTAGCTCGTGGATTGGTGCAGTGACTGCTTCTTCCCAGCTACCTCCAGACTATGGAACACTCTTCTTCATTCTGTCTTTCCTAATTCTTATAACCTATCTTCCTCCAAAAAAAACGGATGAATCGTCTCAGGGCTTAGTCCTGCCATATCTCTAGGTTCTCAGTACTTCAACTATCCTTTGAGCCTGTCCTTTTCCAATTGTTTATAATTACCTCATCTCTGCCTTGTCCTTAATCTTTAACTTTTCCTTCGTATTAATGTTTTCTTCATGACCAGGTCTTTTTGATGAGGGCAATTTTTTTGCCTGTCCCGGTGTTAAACTCATAAAAAAGGAGCACATCAAGGCAGAAAATGCATGTAGGTAGTCTTATATATATATATATATATATATATATATATATATATATATATATATATATATATATATATATATATATATATATATATATATATATATATATATATGTATATATATATATATATATATATATATATATATATATATATATATATATATATATATATATATATATATATATATATATATATATATATATATATATATATATATATATATATAGAGAGAGAGAGAGAGAGAGAGAGAGAGAGAGAGAGAGAGAGAGAGAGAGAGAGAGAGAGAGAGAGAGAGAGAGAGAGAGAGAGAGAGAGATGAATATATATATAATATATATATATATATATATATATATATATATATATATATATATATATATATATATATATATATATATATATATCAAACATTATTGAGGCTACTGCTGCAGCTCACAACAAAAATTACTCCTCCTCAATGCAGAGAGAGAGCCATCATATGAGAATCTTCCTCCAGCATTTCGTATTCCCAAATGATCTCTTCTTGGGAGCGGTCGGATAGTGTGTGGGTGGTAGAACTTCCTTCCGATCAGGCTGCTTGACCAGACTTAACGGCCAATCTCACCGTGTATGGGTACCCTTAGATATGGCATAATATGTATTTAAGGTGACTGAAAGAGTAATTAAGCTATACATACAAGGAATCTGTATGTCTGATAATGATGATTAAATCATAATCTCCATGGAAAATGTGGAAGACTATGGGTAAAACAGTTATGTTTGCAATAAAAAAAAAAATTACCCGCCACGATGTCGTATTCATCTCAAAGAACAACATGTAATAATGATCTGTAAGAGGGAGAAACACTATAATTCACGGCTTCACTGATGATTCACCATTAGGTATAAAGATACTCATTACGGTAAGTAAAGAATAGTCGCAAAAACACTTTTTTAGGAAGATATTGTTGAACATGAAAAAAAATCAGCAATGATGATCTTGAGAAAATAAAGTAGAGCAAGATGGTGACCATAGTTACTAGAACGTACATAGTAATGAATGGTGAAAAAATGGTCGAAAAACAGTCACACCTGGACATATCTATTTACGGCGGAAGGGCTGAGTTTAGTAATCGTTTAATGGAGAGAGCATTTTCTTTTGAAAAAAATTCTGCTGCTACTCTCAGGAGCAATTTTAATACAAGATCACAAAGCTCTTTATGAAGTTGTAAATGGTATTCGAAAGAAACTGGGCACAATGTGGCCTCATTGACAAGAAGACAAAAAAAAAAAAAAAAGATAATTTACACAAGAGGAAATAAAACTCTGTAAATATACCTGGATACGTAAAAAGAACTCAACCCATATCATTTATAAAGAGGAGAGAGAAGAGGTACATTTTAAACTGTGCTCGGGAAGAGATAAAAGGAGCATATGAAAACATTCTAAGACTAATAGCACGGAATGTAAAACTATAATAAGCTGCTAGTTAAAAATTTGCCATGGAAAATATGATACAAAGTTAGTTCAGTTTATATATTGCAAGGGTGTCAAATATGACGCAAAGGGTGCTTCACGCTCTCTAGACTAAGAAAAAAATACAAAATTACCTCGAACATTATCGAATAGAGACATAGACCTTAGGTCAAAAGCCAAGGACATATCCCTGGTACTATAGTAATTCTCTCTCTCTCTCTCTCTCTCTCTCTCTCTCTCTCTCTCTCTCTCTCTCTCTCTCTCTCTCTCTCTCTCTCTCTCTCTCTCTCTCTCTCTCTCGTAGCTCGTTTCTTGGTTTCTTTTTCTTGTTCCCTCATTATTCATCTCGTTATCTTCATCTTTTTATCCAAACTCTCGTCTTGCATGTAGTTGTCCAGTCCATTCTGCAGCCACAATGTCAAAACATGGTTGAGTCAGAAGTTATGCATTTCATTCGCCTCTATTATTCAGGTTATGAAAGTGCTTTTGCAGCAAATATTTACGAAAACTCTGTGCTCTTTTGCATATTTTATTTGGCACCAACTTAACCAGAATAAAAGTAAATAAGTAAAAATTTTATATAGTGTTAAAGTGGTATTGCATTTTCTCCACTTCTCTTTATATATATATATATATATATATATATATATATATATATATATATATATATATATATATATATATATATATATATATATATTTATATATATATATATATATATATATATATATATATATATATATATATATATATATATTTTATATATATATATATATATATATATATATATATATATATATATATATATATATATATATAGATAGATATAGTTTATATATATATATATATATATATATATATATTTTATATAGATATATATATATATATATATATATATATATATATATATATATGTGTGTGTGTGTGTGTGTGTGTGTGTGTGTGTGTGTGTGTGTGTGTGTGTGTGTACCTTGTATGGCTTAACGCTAAGATATAAAAAAGCGTAATAATATTGATTATACTAATAATAATATAATAATAATAATAATGATGATAATAATAATAATGATAATGACAATGATAACAATAAAGATATTAATAAAACAACAGTGATGCTTATCATTATAATTATTATTATTATTATTATTATTATTATTATTATTATTATTATTATTATTATTATTATCATTATTGTGATGATGATGATGAGGATGATTATTATTATTACTATTATTATTATTATTATTAAAGTTACTATTGCAGCTACTACTACTTTTGCCACTAGTGCTGTTATCGCTGCTACTGGTACTACTACTACTACTACTACTACTACTACTACTACTACTACTACTACTACTACTACTACTACTACTACTACTATTACTACTACAACTACTACTACTACTACTAATATTAGTTTTATTTTTATTATTATTATTATTATTATTATTAGTAGTAGTAGTAGTAGTAGTAGTAGTAGTAGTAGTAGTAGTAGTAGTAGTAGTAGTAGTAGTAGTAGTAGTAGTAGTATATCTTTGTTACCAGAACAATTCCTCTATTCTATAACGAGTTCATTTTAATTTTCATTGTTATTGTATATTCCTCATGATCTAATTGATGATAGTAGATTCTTTTATTGCAAGTTTCTTACAAGGTTAAATGCTATTCTGTTGTCGTAATGATGTTCAGTCTCCCGTAGGAGTTCTCCCGCATTTGTCTTGCTTTACATTTCCATTATGTTGCACAGATATGATATAAGTAGCTTTAGCGGTTACACTTAGATCTGCTTATGCTATTGCTGTTGCATGCTATAATAAAATGATGAAAACTTCTATGTCTATTTAAAAGTCTTGTATTGAGGACCTCAACATAAGTTTAGGTTTCTCGGATTCACTAATTTATATCATATTTATTGGGTCTATTCTTGCTTTATGTGAATGGCCAATCTTCAAAAAAAAGTTTAAAAAGACGAAATTTAATTTTCAGTGAAGAACTTTCAACGATTTATTGGAGTGTGAAGAAAATGATCTTGTTAAGAATTATTGGAGAGATTATGTATTCTCTGTTTGTATCTGTGTCCATGTTTTTATCATTCTCTCTTTCTGTGTATGTGTGCGTCCATGCTTGTACGTATATGTATGTGTTTGTGTTTTTGAGCGATCTGACCCTCACTTCACGCTACACTCTCATGAGTGATCACTAGAGAACGGAAACGGAACTTAATAATCTCTCTCTCTCTCTCTCTCTCTCTCTCCTCTCTCTCTCTCTCTCTCTCTCTCTCTCTCTCTCTCTCTCTCTCTTTTTACATCAAGTCTCGGGATTGGTATGGGTTAGGAACGGCGAGATAAAAGGTTAAATTGACTGTGAAATGGAGGACAATGGAGACGAAAAAAGAGACCGCCAGTTGCGATGCGGGAATTTTGGGATTCATTTGTACCTATATTTATTGGTATTTTTTCTTTTACATTCACAAGTACTCTTAATACATAATATTACTATTGGTACAAGCGACTAAATAGCGCTGGAATATTTGAGGAAAATTTCAATGAAGTTATTGAAAGAGAGCATTGGCAGTTCCATCTTGACTTTTGCGAACTTGTTTGTGATGTGATCGGTTTTACGTCACGGACTCCCTTATCTAATAAGGGGGTGGCACCGTGTCTTCTTGCGGAGGACTTTTTGTTTTTGGCAAGTGCGACCGTTGCCCTGAGTGAATGCCCTTTCTAATTGCACACTGTGGCGAGCCGCGAACCCACTACTTGGTAAATCGAAGTCGCGACCACTTTGGCCACTGCTTTCGTGATCTTGTTTGATATGTGTTAAATCGTACAAAAAGGAGTCTCCAGTTTAGCTTCTTTTAACAGAAAACCATTCATGCCCTGAAAGACATGAGAATTGTATTTTAT
>JAXCGZ010020477.1:0-10446 GCA_037179515.1 Halocaridina rubra
TAGGCATTTCATCTCATACACATTTAGTTTCCGTCTCTCACTTACTTTCATACCCCATAACTCTAATCCATACATCACAGTTGGCACAACCACTTTCTCATACAAAACTTTCTGAACATCCATTTCCAACCCTCTATTTTTCATCACTCCTTTCAATGCACCCAACACTTTACATCCTTCATTTACTCTGTGACACACATCTGCTTCCACTCAACCATTTGCAGCTATAACTGAGCCTAAATACTTAAACTGCTTAACTTCCTCAAGTGTCTCTCCATTCAACATAACATTCAATCCAGCACCATCCTCATGTCTTGTACACCTCATAACCTTACTCTTTCCCACATTCACTCGCAACTTCCTTCTCTCACACCCCATTCCAAATTCTGACACTAACTGAAACAGCTTTTACTCTGAATCTGCCACCACCTCCGTACCATCTGCAAACAGCAAATGATTCAGGTCCCACCCGTTATCATCCCCATCTACCATTCTCAAACCTCGACCACGCACTCGCTCATTCACCTCTCTTACAACTCCAGCAATATACAAATTGAACAGCCATGGTTACATCACACATCCCTGTCTCAGTCCCACACTCACTGGATACCACTCACTCACTTCATTCCCTACCCTAACACAATCTCTACTGCTCTCATACGAACTCTTCACTGCAACAATTTACCATTAATTCCATATAATCTCAAAACATTCAACATTGCCTCTCTATCAACTCTATCATATGCTTTCTCCAGATCCAAAAATGCAAAATACACATCCTTACCCTTTGCTAAATATTTCTCACATAACTGCCTAACTATAAAAATCTGATCTATACAACCTCTATCTCTCCTAAAACCACTCTGCACTTCCGCGATCACATATTCTGTCTTATCCCTAATCCTATTAACCAGTAGCCTACCATACACTTTACCTACCACACTCAACAAACTTATACCCTTAAAATTACTGCATTAATACACATCTCCCTTACCTTTGTATAGAGGCACTATACAGGCAATCACCCATTCCACTGGCACCAATGACAACATAAAGCATATATTAAACACTCTCACTAACCATTCCAATGCAGTCACACTCCCTTCTTTCAACATCTCTGCTCTCACACCATCCATTCCAGGTGCTTTACCTGCTTTCGCTTCATACAGTGCCGTTTTCACCTCCTCTCTTGTAATCTCTCTCTCATTTTCATCTCCAATTACTGACCCTTGAACACCCCCACTGCCACTATAGCTGCCTCTCTATCTTCATCAACATTCAGCAAGCACTCAAAATATTCTGCCCTTCTTTTCCTTGCATCGTTCCCTCTTAACATCTTTCCATTCACATCTTTCACTGTCTCTTCCATCCTCGACCCACCCTTCCTTACTCTTTTCATTTCTTTCCAAAACTTCTTTTTATTCTCCACATATGACCTACTAAAATCCTGTCCCCACCTAACATTTCCCAACCTCTTCTCTTCCTCTACCTTCCGCTTGGTTTCCACATTTTTCTCCATATATCTTTCATACTTCTCCCTACTTTTACACTGCTGCCATTCCTCTAAAGCCCTCTTTTTATCTCCACCTTCATTTTCACCCCTTCATTCCACCACCCGCTTCCCCTCCTCATGCCACCTCCAACAAACCTCTTTCCACACACATCACTTGCATGTCCCACAAAACATTCTTTCATCAAACCCCATTCCTCCCCTAACTCCCCAACTCCTCTTTCTTTCACTCTGTCATGTGCCACTCTCGACCTGTCCTGATATTCCTGTCTCTTCTCTGGCTTTTTCAACTCTTCCACCTTCACTATTTCTCTTCTACATCCCCCCACACTATTTCCCCACTCTTTTGCTCCTACCACTTTTGCTTCAACCAAAAAATGATCAGACATCCCAGCAGCCACACCCCTGAATGCATGCACATCTTTCACTCTACCAACCATGCTCTTTGCTACATACATATAATCCATCAATGCTCTTTCTTTCACTCTTCCATTTGCCAATCTCATCCATGTATACTTATTTATTAACTTCTTCTTAAATAAACTATTACCTATCACCAACTCTTGCTCCACACACATATCTAACAGTCTCTCGCCATTCTCATTCCCACCTGGTACCCCATACTTTCCTACAACACCTTCTATCTCTCCATCACCGACTCTGGCATTCAAGTCACCCAACACAACTATATAGTTCCTTCTACTCAGACCATCCACACATCTAGTTAACTCATTCCAGAATTCATCCCGCTCCTCTTCACTTCGCTCACATCCTGGCCCATATGCACTAACAAAAGCCCAACATTCCCTTCCTATCCTAGCCCTCACCCACATTAGCCTATATGACACTTCTTTCCATTCTACTACCTTATTTACCATCCATTCACTCAGCAATAATGCCACACCTTCTTTCGCTCTCCCCCTTTCAACCCCAGAAACCCTACCCGTCACATCACCAAATGCCAATTCTCATTTTCCTTTCATCTTCGTCTCACACAATGCCAATACATCCATCCTCCTCCTAGCAAACATATATCCAATATCACATCTTATGCTCTCTATCGTATATATATATATATATATATATATATATATATATATATATATATATATATATATATATATATATATATATATATATATATATATATATATATATATATATATATATATATATATATATATATATATATATATATATATATATATAAATACATATATATGTATATATATATATATATATATATATATATATATATATATATATATATATATATATATATATATATATATATATATATATATATATATATATATATCTACTTAATTATGCTAACGGGAAATAAAACCCTGTTTGTGACACCCGTTTTCTTGTCGGTTACAATATTTAATAACTATTAGTTATTATATATATCCCTATATCTATGAATGTATGTAGCACTTACTGTTTTTCTCACTTACTATACTCCAATTATCAACTATTATTACACTAAGAAAGTGCATCCTTACTTCCTGCAAGTAAGTTTTCCTCTCGGTTTCGAACTATAACCTCTAGTTCAACTCGTCGAGCCACCCATATTAAAAATTTCGCTCACTATGTGTGTGCGTGTGTGTTGTGTGTGCGTTTGTGTGTGTGTGTGCTTAATTACCTAATTATGCTTACTGGAAAGAGCCCAAGCTTGTAACTCCCAGTCTCCTGGTCGGTTCTATTTTGTACTTTGTTATGCTTATCATACTTGTCCTTAAAACTATGGATTGAGGTAGCATTAACTACCTCCTTGCTTAGCAAATTCCAATTATTAACTGCTCTTACACTAAACAAAATAAGTACTTTCTTTCATCCTGCAAAGAACTTTTCTTACGAAGCTTCAAACTATGACCTCTACTTCTAGTGCCAGCCATATTAGTTAGCCTCTCCTCATAACTTAGATTGCGTATTTCTAGCACAAGTTTCGTGGTATTTGTTTGAGCTTTTTCATCTTAACTACATGATGTTTCAAGTGTGGATTCCAAAAGGGGGCTGCACATTCAAGCTTTGGCCTCACATAGGTTACATAAATATTTCTGAACAGTTCCTTTTCCATGTGCCTGAAGGCTACCCTTACATTTGCTAAGAAAGCATATGCTGTCCTTACTATGCCATTAATGAGCATTTCTGGATACAAATCTGTCAGTATGTTCCTCCTAGATCTCTCTCATTTTCTGTCTCTTGAAGTTTCGCTCCTGAGTGTGTGTGTGTGTGTGTGTGTGTGTGTGTGTGTGTGTGTGTGTGTGTGTGTGTGTGTGTGTGTGTGTGTGTGTGTGTGTGTGGATGTGGGTGTGTGTGTGTGTGTGTTCGGAAACTCGTCTTACGAAGGTGCCAAACATTTTTATCAAAGATAATCTCGGGGGATGAATCTTGTTTCTATGCTAGATACTTTCTCAATACAATTCTATCTCTTCAAAATAATATATGAAAATGTCCGAACCCTGGTAGTTTGTAGCACTGAATAGCATTTACATTCCCCTCTGATATATATATATATATATATATATATATATATATATATATATATATATATATATATATATATATATATATATATATATATATATATATATATATATATATATATATATATATATATATATATATATATATATATATATATATATATATATATATATATATATATATATATATATATATATATATATATATATATATATATATATATATATATATATATATATATATATATATATAATATATATATATATATATATATATATATATATATATATATATATATATATATATATATATATATATATATATATATATATATATATATATATATATATATATATATATATATATATATATATATATATATATATATATATATATATATATATATATATATATATATATATATATATATATATATATATATATATATATATATATATATATATATATATATATATATAATATAGATAGATATAGTAGGTAGTAGGTTGGCCCATAGCAGCAGCCGCCCATTGTGCTACTACAGCTTTTGGGTATTTTGGACTTAAATAGGGCTGTCATGACAGTTCGATGCTAAGTCTTCCTTCAGTTACGGTTCAGTTTCTATGCCTGCATCAACACCGTATATTCTAGGATATTCGTTACGCATCTCTTATTATCCCTTCACATATGGCAAGTCACAACACCGCCCACCTCTGTTTACTTTGTTTTTCTTTTTCATGATGAAGGCAGATTTTTATTTTTGGCCCGTCCTGAAGTCACAATAATAAAAAAAAATTAAAAAGATAGATAGATAGTTTTCCAATTAGAAGTCATTTATTGATCAATCATTCACTTAAGGTTGACTTAATTTGCATTACTCACACACCAGCGAATCAATGCCTTTATATACGTCTGCAATAAAAATGTTTCCTTTAAAATCACATCAATACTTAACAAGTTATTTGATTAATCAAATGAATTAACTAATTTAAAAGATACAGAGGGTAGACCTAAGGATGCGGTATTGCAAGCGATACTGACCTATGCTGGTGCCAAGGATGACAAGCGATGAAAGAGCAAACGCATTATAATAATTGTTCCTAGAGATATTAATGCACTACCTGTAGGGGGGCGATGCCACTTCCTTATGAATATTTCAGGATGTAGGTAGAGGTGGTGACGTACAGCTACTCAAGAGCACAATCCAAAATAAAAAATCTTCAATAATTTGAGAAAATATAATGATAGAGAATAAGGAAGTCTTGGACAAGTTTTAAGCCTGACGAGAGTAAGAATTCAATATGAAAAAAAGGCCAACTTCCTTATGATTTCTCCAAATATATATTGGCAGATTTGACTCCACTGCTTTAGAGATGTTCCCAACAACATGAGTTATTATTCTAATCATTCCCATTATTTTACTGAGAAGGGTTGACAAGCTGACTTTAATACTGAATATAATATACAAAATCTGAGGTAGTTTTGCATGAGACACCGGAAACATTGTGGTCTATTGGTATTTTAGTAGACTGACTTAGCTGTTGATTTGCCCAGCCAAGGATCTGATTCGATAGAATCTTCAAAGAAGATATAAATACACAATGCTCTGAACAAGCAATTCAATCAAATTTAGAAAGAAAAAAAATGGTTGATCAAGGAACAAACAGAAGAAATCAGAGGAATGAACAGGATTCTGTAGCAGGCCACGAGAGAAAGCAAAGATATCTCCATCAACGAATACTAAAATTGTTGGAAAACAATATAAAGAAATGCATAGCTTTTGGGTGAGCTGGAGGAAAGACAAAAGTAAACAGCTTGGAGAAAAAGGCCACAAGGTTACACAATCCTGTATCGTGGATCACATAATTAGTGTTGATCTGAAGTTTTATTACTGCTCTCTCAGTCATCATTCATCTTTTCCTTCGTCTTGCTTTCTGCTATTCAATATTCCCATAATTACCGTACATTCCAACTCCTTCCTAATAATATGTCCAATGAAGTTATGCTGCCCTCTCAAGATCTATTATATTATTTTACTTTTTCGTACTTGATCTATTCATGATACGTTCGTTATATATTCGCCTCGTCAGAGATATTCTTTGCATTTTCTTTAAACCTGCTGCTTCAGTTTGTTTTCTCATGTTGTTGCACATCGCCAAGCATTCTGCTGCATAAAGCATACCTGGATACACGTAACATTTCTTTTCTTTAAAGCGGGTTACCATAAACATATTAGAATTTGTCAGTGTACACTTCATTTTCGTGAAGTCTTTATACATTCCTATGTAATGTTGATGTCAAATGTAACACCTACCATCTCATGTCATCATTCAGCTTCTTAAGTAGCAAAAACATATTATGTGCAGCCAACTTATTTTAAGCCTGTAGATAGGATTTTACTTTTTTACAGATATCAACATGCATTCAGTATTATGACAAACGACAGACAAAGCCATTCTGGCACTTTCACAAAAATAATAGCAATTATGGTTTTCAATTATTCCTACGTGTCCGCAGAGTAACTACAGTGTTATATGTATGTTTGAAGTTATTCGCGATTTCATCGTCTACTTCTGGTTACCATGATTTTTCTTATATTTTATAGTATTATTTCACTATACACAAACAAATCATGGGAGAAAACACATCCTTGTATGATACCTGTCTCTATTTTCATGCAATTACTTCTCTTTTTTTTTCGCAGTGGCAGTTTGATCTCTGTACAGATTATTGATTAGGTGGACGTCTTTGGGATCTTGAGTAGTGTCTTGTAGTTTTTCAAATAATTTACCATATTTCACTTCACATCATTAAATACAAATTATCACACAATATTTTCTAAGAGAGGTAGACTAAACTTAAAGATTACCATTCTCCTACTGCCCCTCACCATTTGCCATAGTAGACAAGAGATACAATTCCGTTTCTCCCTCTAAAAATGAAGCTAATATTTTCATTTGCAGCCAAATGACATTCTCATAGGATACTTACTCTCAATTTTATCACTTATAAACTTCCAATCTATATTTCCTGTGATATTCTTGTTTGCATTTTCCTCTGTTCCATTTGTTTGTATTTGACCAGTGTTCCATATATTCTTGTCCTTCCCTCCACACCTCCTCCTCTTTCAAAGAAACAGAAAATAAAGAAACGGTGAGAGGAGTAAGGGTTGAGGGGGAGGGTTACAAAAGGGTACCAACCAACCCTCCTTTTTTCACTCTACTTATTGGCAGTTTCTCTGTGAATTGGAAACGGCGTTCGTCCAGCCTTTGAATATAGCAAACGCAAAGTTTACACAATTTTGAAACTTTTTCTCGTCTTCTTTTGATTTTTTCATTTCTTATTCTTTTTACTACACTGTGCTTATGAGAAACCGGCTCTCCTTTGATCAATGATACTCTGTTCCATTTTTGTATTTTACCTTTATGTCTCTTACTGTCGCTTTGCTTCTTTTCAGTAGTTTGATTTAAGTGATAGTTATTGTTGCCATTTGCTTCTGTGAGTGATTTTTGGGTTTAGGTGTTGCTTTCTGTGGTTGAATGTATTTCTACTAATGTACCGTATCTTTTATTGTTTGAATACTAAAACTGCGCCCTAGTACGTTTGACTATAAAGCTGAATTCGTGGTCTTTGTAACTAACACGGTACATAAATGACGAACTTTAGGCAATAGAAACTGCTTGTAGAAGCATCACCTATGTCTGTGTACAGAATTAAAGTTTCGTCATATCTCGAATTAATAAGAAATTATTTTGCATCCCCAAAAGGAAAATCGATTCGCATATATAAAAAAAACTTTCACCTTTAAGCCGAATATTTTTCCAACTAATGAATAATGATTATGTAGAAATCCAATATCTATTTATATTGGAACAATTCTTCATCATATAAGCATCTCCGTTGCTGTTGCATCATTCTCTTTTGGTGCAAATTACTCGGTCTCTTTATTAGTTAAAGTCATCTAGGCTTATATACTGAAAGCACGTAGTCTACTATATCATGAGAACTGTTTATGATTACGACGACTGTCCTTTTTAGAGGCTTCATTTTGTATAGTTCCTATTGGATTGTGGATACCTACCAACAGACAATGGCCCGATTTCTTAAACAGTGTAAACCTAGGATACCATATTGTTAGTTAGCTAGACACACAAACGGATTTCATAAACGCATCTGACGCGGTTCTCTGTATGGCTAGGACCCCACAGGGTATTTTAGCCATACACAGAACCGCGTCAGATGCGTTTATGAAATCCATTTGTGTGTGTCTAGCTAACTACCCATACACAGAACCGCGTCAGATGCGTTTATGAAATCCATTTGTGTGTCTAGCTAACTAACAATATGGTATCCTAGGCTTACACTGTTTAAGAAATCGGGCCAATGGTTATTTCCCACCCCCCACAAAAAATTAGTTTACTGGACAAAACGTACCCCCAAACCCCAACTGGAATAAGCAGTCAAGATGAGTAACTGATAAGGGATGCGAAGTCTTTCAGTTAGGAAATGGGGATGCGACTGTTGTCGTCATGTTAGGTTTGGTTAGATTAGTTAGATATGTGGAGAGAGCGCACCCAGAGCTAGTCTGATTTGTGCTTTTTCCACTTGATCCAAATTCTCGCTTTCATTAGTTACGTGATTTCATAAACACCAAAAAATCATATAATCAGGGCGAGGACGTGTATTAGAAAGTAGCAGTGTCATTCATCACCTAGGGTCCTAGACTCTGCTTTCCCAGCAGAGACAATGAGCACTCCACTGAACAAAATGGGGCTATTGGTAGAACCACATGGGCGATGAGATCAGCAAACTGAAGAGGGATACATATGCCTATCCAGTATTTCTGCAAATGTTAATGTTTAAAGCTTTCAGTTACAGATGATTACATGAATGTTGGAAAATCGTGATATATTTAAATTACAATAGATGGTCAGTTATAATAATATGAAATACTCGATCCTAAGGCAAAGACGAAAAGAGCCAAGAAATCAATGGGCATACATTTCTGAATCATGTAATCTGTAGATAGATTAGAACAAGGCTACTTGGGACTGGCAATTCTCATATAGTAGGTCACTACACATAATTTTTTTTTATTATTGTATATGTCAAAATATATAATGTGTTCTTATATTTTGCTTTACTTGGAACACGTATATATGTGATGTGTTTACATGAGTTTCCCTCACATCAAAAGCTTCTTTCAAAGTTACAAGGGATAAAAAAAAGAAAAAAAAGGTAAGCAGTTACAGTGATACGCTTGTATTTGAGGCAGCGCAAATGATCCAGATCTCATAATGTGTAATCGAACTTATTATTTCCTAGTACAATTGAGTTACAAACAGTTGAGGAGTTTGCTTTAGGACACCAAAAAACAAATTTGTCTCCAGAATTATGCAAGATAAGAAATAATGATGACTTTTTCAATAGATTGAAGAGACTTGTATAGATTTTGTTTCTCTCTTCATCTGTCTTTATACATGAGCCATTTTCCCCTTACAAGGGGAGCGGCTTAGTCAACACAAAATACTCGTAGATAATCAATTAAACATTCTGTTGTTTATTAATTATTTACTATATGCGTAGCAGGTTGAGGCTTATACCAGTCACAACATTATTATAAAAACACATTTTCTCCATAGCCCTAATGAAAATCCGGAGAATTCCGGAGAATTACTTCCGCTGTTGAGGATTTTACATTCTCCCAGAAGTTCTTCAGCCATCGCTGTCTATATGTAGAAGGTAATTGCTTAAAAGTTTCTTTTCAGAACGAATCTCATGTATCTAAAGGACAGGTATTTAGAGCTGATGGCATTTTTTACATCTTTGATGATAAAAAACCATTTATCTTTTATTTAACTACCTTGGCTGTTTCCCCCTTTAATTGGGGGGTAGCCGACATGAAAAAAGAAAAACAAAAATACAATAAGGGGAATACTTTGCTCTATGGGCAATGACGAGGGAGCTAGCGACCGTTCAGATGGCACTGCTGGAGTGCCACAGCCCATCCTCCCGGCTCTTCCACAACCTGTGTCGCTTCACAACTGCCAACTCCTCCTACTGCCCCTACCACAGGGCTACCTCTGTAAGATGCAGCCCCGTGGTAACAGCAGATGCCCAGCAGAGCTGCGTCACAATTGCTCGCCACTCATTCCTATTCCTAGCACGCTCGCTTGCTTCCCTCACATCCATCCTCCTATCTTTCAGGGCTCTCCTTACTCCATCCATCCATCCAAACCTAGGCCACCCTCTAGCATTTCTCCCATCAACTCTCGCATTCATCACCTTTTTCAACAGTCTTTCATCATCCATCCTTTCTACATGAACAAACCATCTCAGAACAATCATGTCTACTATGCCTGCAATTTCTCTCGTCATACCCGTTCTTGCTCTCACCACTTCATTCCTAACCTTATCCAATCGAGATACAACATTCATACTCC